>VSDK01009972.1:95165-110161 GCA_009767595.1 Symbiodinium kawagutii
CGGAAGAGCTCCTTTTGATTAACAGCACATCCACTGCCGAAGGTTTGAACGCTCCGAACTTTGGCTGTCAAAATCCTGCACAAGTCCTTGGGTCGTCACAGTCTAAGCTGTCCATCGGCAGAATTTCCATCAGGGCTGTGAGCGTCCAATCTGCTGTTGTGGCTGAACAAGATCCTGAATTGCTGAATCTTTCAAGTAGTGATCCTATTAAGAGACACCTTCACTTTTAAGCTTTCTTGCCAGATGGATGAAGTAGATTGGCAACTTTTGAATCAGTTCTTATCAGCTTATCTACTCGCTCTTGAACGCGGTTCACCATGGTTCACAATTGTTTTTGGCATTTACCCCCAGATTGTCATCCTCCATTAACCATTACCAACTATCGTACATAGTTTGTACGCAAATGTTATATCATTGATTGACCAGAATTAAGCATGTTTCAAAGATTCTACAACCATCAATGATTTTGTACTATTGTGATTTGTACGATTGTGTCGATTGAATGATGGATGTTTGAATAACCATCATAGTACCAGCTTGCTTGACTCCATAGCCATTTCATAAACCATCAATTACCAAATCGACCATCAGCAACTGACCATCAACCATCATTGTAATATGTTATAAGCATCATTAGCCATCATTGTAACCTTCATCAGCCATGGCTTCAGCATCAACCATCACTGAAGATAGGCGGCGCAGGCATGAAGTGGAAGCTGTGCTGGAGAAGCTGCTCTTAAGCCCGGAGGCAGCCCTCCCCTTCGCCAGTGCAAGGCCAAGGTCTTTCAGTGATGCTTAGATATGCTTAGTGGCCCTGAGTCCCGAACCTGGGAACAAACATAGAATCACATAGAATCAACATGTGAACAAACAATAACAAACACGTAAAAAACCGGCTATTTCTACGGTGGATTTTCCACGCAGCCTGGTTAGTTTAGCAGAAAGTGGTACTTGATTGACAGTTAGCACATCGTTCGGGATGGTTTATGATGAGAGTCATGATGATGGTTAACGGTTGATTGTTCATCGCTGTTGTTATAGGGTTTGGCTATTGTTGACATGGTTGATGATGCTTCATCACGGTTGATGGTTGGCTGATGAGGGTGCTCCGGAGGAATTGGTGATGATGATGGTGGTGATGATGGTGATGGTGATGGTGATGGTGATGGTGATGGTGATGGTGATGGTGATGGTGATGGTGATGGTGATGGTGATGGTGATGATGATGATGATGATGATGATGATGATGATGATGATGATGATGATGATGATGGCGAAGTATGCAAAGAATGATGGTTGAGTATGGCACATTGTTTCTGAGAACTATTAGTGATAGCTAACTACGATATGGCGGATCATGATTACAATGAATGATGGTGATGGCCAACAACTCACCAGTCGCGAGCGTCACTGCCCTGTACCTCCAGCACAAGACCACCAGCCATACTGCTTCCGTTCCAGGGATCATCTTTACTGCACAAGGATTAGAGTAGACTTTTCAGTCTTTTGATCCCAAGTAGAGCAGTTACGAACCAGAAAATCTTTTGGTATCGCAACTGTTGCAATCTTTCAGTATTTGCTGCAGTATCCATCGAAACTAGCCACCCTCAAAGGATGATCTGCCAGGCCCTCCGGCCTTTGCCCAGCGCATATTTCGTGTCGCTGTTGTCGGCCGTGACCAATTTCCAAGTGCCGAAGGACTGACCTGCTCTGCAAGAATTCCAGAAACGGAAGCCAAAACGAGAACGAGCGAAACGTATACTGTGTGAAGTTAAGGAAATGTATCAGGTGATCAAGTAATAACACAGGCACTAGAGGGCCCAGCTCTAAGTTCAGACACTCTGAATATGTAAGAGAGTAGAAATGCAGTGGAAAACTGTTGACAACTCACAAAATAAAAGGGTCAAAAAACTGCAGCCGGTGTGTGTGTGTGTGTGTGGACATGGCTGCTGTTGCGAGAGCCATTCATCTCAAGAGACATGAATTTTCAGTCTGCAACTTCTGTGGAGAGTCCTGTTTCCAGCTGCTAGATTCCATCTGAGTCTCGACACTTCATTTTTAAATCATGGTGAATATTGGGAGCATAGAAAAGTGATGATTTCGCTTTGAATTTGGGGCATTCTCAACCCAGGCATGAACTTGCCTGTGTCATCCACCTGACTCGGGCATTTTTGATCCAGCTGACTGATTGACCCGTGAATCGTCGGATTGTTCCATTTGGCATGACAATAAAAGAAAATTGAAGTGTTTTTTTTCTGCTAAACAAATTTAACAACACATGAATCTTCATTTCCAAAAAGCTCATTGTTTTTTGTTGACTTTCACGCAATTTCAATGTTCAAAAAGATAGAGAAATTAGCTAAATTAGCATTATTCTCTTAATTTCCATTTAGCCAATGGTTTTGCAATGGAATGCGAATGCTTTTGATGAAGTTTACAACTTCAACGGATTGCCAGGACCTGCCTTTGCGCCTCGCGGCTTCGTTCTTGGATCGAGCTGAGCTGGGTGACGCCACTGCCGTGTTGGGAGCCCAGCCTCACACCGTGACACAGAAAGAAACAAAGACGAAATATACAATACACAATATATAGTTCAAGTATGAAATATATATATATGATAAAGTCCACAGATAAGTTGATGCAGAATTCAATATGTAGAATTGAAGATTATCGTACAACAATTTGCAGCAAATAAGTTTATGTAGAATTTAGATGAATCGAACAAGATTGTTTTGGATACTGGCAAACATATAGAAATTTGTAGAAATATATGTAGAGATATGTAGAAGCATGTAAAAATGTTTGCTGTGAATGCACAAGTGTAGTTCAATGGCTGTTTGGACCCAGTCACTTTCATGATGCGCCACCTGCTGAGAGGGCCTGACGTCGCTCCAGTGTGGCCTTCGGTATCCAGCTGGTTGGCATAGGGATTGTCTCGTGGTTTGAACCCATGAGTTTCCTCAAGGGTTGCCACCGGTTGAGATATTCCAATCTCTATGGCTGGCAGCACAGAGTGGGGTGGCACCATGGGTTTGACTACTGAACTGTTGATCTTTGAGGCCAGACCAATGGGCTGAAATGCTGTGTGCTGTGAGACCATTGGATGAGGTGAGGAGAATCTCTCAGCAACCCAGGGGGGATGTCGGTAAGCATGAAGTTGAGTTTTACTTATTACCACTGGATTGTTAGGTGCCTGAAACCCTAGTATGAAACCCTGGTTATAAGCATTTAGGGGTTCGACACGGTATTGAGCATCAAATAGATTCCTGCTTATGACCATCAAAGGTTCACCCGAGATGGGAATCACTGCATCAAAAATGCCGCTGCTAGGCAGCTGTGCTATTTGTGGCAACTCCTTTTCCAAGTTTGTGCAGGTGTCGGATGGTCAAACCCAGTTTCAAGCATGGTCCAATAGTGATTAACATCCTCTCAACATCGAGGCCAATCACCAGCATTTGTATCACTGGCTTTGTTTCAACTAGCCTCTTGCCATGCTGGTGCCCTGCACTCCAGCTCCCTGTCAGCCCTTCTTCGAGCGAACCACACCGCGATTGCTGCAGCAGCTTCTTCCACACCTTCGAGGCTTCAAGAGTCGCTGGTGCCATGGGACCAACCAGCGTAACGTGATGGAACATGGTTCTACCACAAGACCTAGTGGTTTCCCAAGCTCAAAACGACCATAGCTCTGGGATGATGGTTCCATGAATACAGACTTCACCCAATCTGCCGGATTTTTTGCTGGCGTACAGACGTGCAGAACAATCTTTCCTGCGCATGCTGTGCTTCGCAATCCATGGGAAGCCGTTTCACCACAATCCAACGAATCCAACGGAATCCAATCATCATCCCATCCTGATCTCTGATTTGACCACGCTCAAAGGCCTATCCCACGAGCGATTGCTGAAAGTCCTGAAGTCCTTGGCCAAAGCACCGCCAAAGGCGAAAGCGAACAGACACCAGTTTGTCACCGGACAGCTGCAGGGCTGACAAAGTTGCAGGGACTTGAAGGTCTTCATGTCCACTCTTTGGAGGAACCCAGAATTCTAAATGTACGGGTCGTATTGTGGAACTGTGTTGCACTTGCATCATGCCAGGAGAATCCTGCGACTTCCTTCGTGCAGATGCCTAGTTGTTCCATGTGGTAGCAGGGCTTTTCAGCGGCTGATTCACGGTGGTAAAGTGTGGTTCGTATTGAGTCAGCTTGTTCATTGGGGTTAGCCAACATTGAAAAGAAAATACCGACAGGAAAAACAAATCAAAAAGTCATGGCAACTTTAGTTCTTCAGGTCTTTGACATTGTTGTCACACAGAGTCCCGAGTCATTTGACACCTCGAAAGGGAGTACAACTGTTCGTTTCAGCTGTTTGTTGCTGTCTCTGTGGCGAATCTGTGGTAACATGTGGTTTGCTGCACGGCCAACTCGCACACCACCAATCTCTGAGGCAAACAGTCCCGTGGAACAAGCGCCTTTGGCCTTCAACGAAGTTGTGGCCGAGGCAAACTGTGGAGCTCCCACAATAAGGGGCTGAAGGTAGGGATTGAAGCAACCATGAAGCAAGCATCATCAACCATTTCATCATTTGCAAAACTCAATGACTGACACTATCAATCACTGACAACTTGAGAATCATGAAATACTAACAATGACTCAGAAATACTAAGAACTTGAGAACTTGAGGGTCATCAACATCTAGCATATGTAGCATGAACATGCACGAATGACCCCATCGCTCTCCAGGTGGTGAAGTCCGGCCAATGGGATCTGCAAAAGGTCCGCAGCTGAAAGAGTTGGCTCCGAACAGCAACGACGCAGGATTTTTGGTTCTTCGATTGACGGTCATTGATGGTCATTGATGGTTGATGGTGTTGAAGAACCTTTTCTGATTGGTACATTGATGGTTTTTGGTAAGGATTGATAGTGGTTAGCAACCAACTATGAGGGTTTAATGTTGCAAGACATGGAGATGCAACAAAGCCACTGGCAGGTGATGGAGGCCTTTTCTTACTTGGGCCACCTTGGCTGGTACAACGAGCAGACCGTGGCCGAAGTGTTCCTCGAGCCGCCGCAGCTTCATGTAGTTGCAACCCAACCCATTGAAATTAGCATTGATAAGCATGGATGATGCATAATCATTGGTTCATGGGTCAAAGCTAATGGACTTAACGGATGTGAACCATGCTAAACCAGGGTGGGTTGAGGTCACATGTGTGGCATAGCATGTGGCATCCTTCGTAAGGTTACGCTTCGTGGTCGCCTGCTCAGCACGAGTCCAGCAGCTCATCTCAGCTGCCAGAACAGTAATTTCAATAGGCATTTTAGCCGTTTACAATTAGACAAAAAAATGGACAATAAGTTATTAATAAGTATCATAGGTAACTGAATAATATACACATGTAGGCAGCTGTAGGCACTCATAACGAGGATTGAACTCGATGTTTTCGACAGAGCTTGCACTCAGATGGATGCACCCTTCTTGGAACCACACGCTCCTTTGCTGCTGCCCTTGGCCAGGGCCTCGCATACAAGAATCACAGCATGAAAAAAGAAGAAAAGTAGAAGTTTGCAGATGAATCTTTGCGTGGAAATTTATGGTGGTCCCTCAAAGAGGAATGGAAAAGAATTAATACGAATCGATAAGATGAATATGAAAAGAATGAAAGTTACACGATGCAAAGTGCCTGGCGTTAAGTGGAAAGTAGCTGAAGCAGGTCGCTGCTGCCAAGGTCCAAGCATGCAGCAACCTGCATGTACACCATGCACCTTTACTACAAAAGGCACCTGGATAGTTTCGTTGATGCATTGCTTCACAACATGCAGCACTTCTCAAACCAGAATTTCAGGTCCATTTGTTAGAGAACTACATCAAGAGAAGTTGTTGTTATATCATTTTAGCACCCAGCGTTGGTCGAAGCTGTTCGGGCTGATTGTCTTGGCTCAAGAAACGCGGACCTGAAACAGCATTGCAAATGGAATCACCCCACTCAGATGCGCTTTTGCTGGCAGAAGATTTTGTGATGAACATCAGCATCTCTTGATTCGAAAGGAAATGAATGTAAAGGGCCATGGCAACGCAGCAATCTTTAGAACAGCGTGTTTCTTTTCCTTAGCACAAAATCGTTGCTTCTTTTGGAGCGCATTCAATTCAAATCTCTGAGTTCACAACTTACCTGGTTGGGCGGCGCCATCGGACAGATGCAGTCACCAGGCACAGGATTGGAGCTGAATCCAATAAATCCAATTGGATCCAGAAGGATGAGAGACATCAAACTGTTTACACATGAGTTGCTCTCGTTAAGAGGGCGGGGCGTTGGCTTTCGACAAATTGGGCACATTGCTTGGGGGTTACAGAAATTGTAGCCTGTGGCGCTCACGCCAGGTAGCTATGCCGAGCACCCCAGAGGTGCAACTGAAGTGCTAGGCTTTCCTTACGCAAGGGACAAGCAGACAACTGTGCTGTGTCGTTTGTTGCTTCATGTTTGCAGAACTTTGGTGTTGGAATCTCTGAAATCGTCGGACTATGGTCTGCATAGTGGTCTAGGTTTGGAGTTTATGGCTGGCTCAGCCATTTTCTGAAAGTCTCACTGACGTTGCGTTGATGTTCCAGGAGGAGCAAAGTCTTCCTCCTGTTCAGGCTGCGGGTGGACTTTGAAACAGCTGCAGTCTTCCAGATGTTTGGTCTTTCGAACGATCGAAGACATTCACTGATGATTTCCCCTAATGCTGGGACGCTTGTGATTCGAAAATTTTCAACCTGCATTGCTTTATGACATGTGTATGGATTTCAGAACCTTTCAAACTTTGAATTTTGACACTGCAAACTTTGCTTCCATTTACTTTGACAAAAATAAAGATGCATTTGTTTGTGCTTCACTTACACAAGATCTGTTTGTTGCTGCTGCTTGTTCATGGAAAAAGCTGCATTTGTTCCTCCCTGCAGGTGGTGGTTCGCGTTCGCCCGAGCCTCGAGGACGAGGCAACGTGCCTCAACTGCAGCGGCGGAGCCGTGCGCATCGGCACCGATCCTCCGAGCGAGGAGCTGAAGTGGAAGTGAAAAGGTGGCCTTGAAGAAAAGTGCAACGGTAAGGGTCTAGAAGGAGAAAGGAGAAAGGGAAGAAGGGAAGAAGGGAAGAGGAGATAAGAGGAGATGAAAGGAGATGAGAGGAGATGAGAGGAGATGAGAGGAAATGAGAGGAAATGAGAGGAGCAAGGAACAGTAAGGAGAGGGAGAGGAGAGAAAGGGAAGACTAAAGGTAGAAAAGAAAGGGAAGGAGAAAGAGAAAGGGAAAGGTACAAGGACTTAAAGGATAGAGGAGAAGGAGAAAGGTAGTAAAGCCAGAGGCAAGGCTAAGGGTTAGGATAAAGGTACGGGCAAACCAGGTAAGAGGTAAGAGGAAAGGTAAGAAGGAGGGTGATGGTTCTGGGAGTCGCCTGTTGAGATCGTGCTGTTTCTTCGGATGAGTTGTGGTTTGCGATGAGCCTCAAGTGATACTAAAAGATACTAAATAGTAACTAAATGAGTTACTAAATCACAAGTTGTAGTCATTAACAATCACTATGTTTGTTGGCACATTGAAATTCGTGGCGAGACCATGACGTTGTCCGACTGCGACTGCTTGGTGAGGACACCATTGCAGACCGAGACTGTCGACGAGTTCGTAGACCCCAAGACTTTCGATTCAGCCACTTGGATCACGCCCTCCGTTTCGATATCGCAGCCTGAGTTGCCCCTGTTGTGCTCAGATTGTGCTCCGCTTCTGTGATTTCATCACAATGCTCATGCGTTTCGTCATGCGATTTTTCATGCTTCATTTTGTTTCCTTTCTGATTTCTTCAAAGGTCATGCATTACGTCACCTCGCCATGAGGCTCTGTCTTTGGGCCAAGCTCCAACCAAGAGGAGGTGTTTTCAGGCCTCAAGGTGGATGAGCTGATCGCCAAGGTGGTGGAAGGTTATCATGCCACAGTCTTCGCCTACGGGCAAACAGGACACACCCGGGAACACCAAGAGAAACATCTTGCCGCTGATATCCGTAGAAGTCACAACTGATGACACAATCGGCTGATGAAAGCCCTGTAAGCACAGCCGTGCAGATCATCTTCCAACCAAGTGATCACTTCAAGATCTTTGCACTGGAGGATCTGGAAAGACCTACACCATGGAAGGTTACAAATATCGAGCACAAGCGGATTCCCCGCAGGCATCCCGTCAGCAGATGATCTCAACCTGAAAATGTGGGAAGTTCAAATGAAGGTGATCCCGTTGTTCCTCGTGTCAGAAGTTGTTGCATTGTCAGATACCGAAACCGACATCGACAGCCACTTCGAAGATTAGCCCTCTCTTGTTCCGTAGGTCTGTGGCAAGAGAGAATTCATCAGTCTCCCTTTCGAACTCCTTGGTTTCTTAGGTGTGTATCGACGAGACTGCACCCGAGCGTTTGGGTGTGACCCTTGTCTCTGACAGCGCATGCTGGGTCCGCAATACAACGTGCAACTAGTCAAAGGGCACTGAAAATTGGTCAGAAAGAGAACACGTTTTGCCCTTAGCGTTTCTATTTTTTCACCGAAGTTTCCACACAATGTTGAACCTAATGAAGTTGAGGTAGCAGAAGCTTGCAACCAAATCATCTAAGATTTTGAGATGCCCTTGTGGTGTCACAGAATTGCCGTTCGACTGGACACCTGCTCTAAGTTGGACCATTGCAAGTACCGGGCAGCAACAAAAAATGGTTGTCGGTCATTTCATTCCTCAATTCTGGTAGAATGGAGATGCTGGATGCATGTTGGTCTGTTGAATTCATGTGGATTTCATCCACGTCCAAACTTCTAAGGATCCCTCGCGCACTCCGCCAGCTGTTTGCAAAGATCGAACACCTGGAGGTAGCGGTGACAGGGATCAACTGGACACCGGCTCAACAAATCGGCTCATGTCATTTCTCGATCACACAAGAACTGCTTTCGAACGGGTACTGTTTCGAACATCCCTAAAGTTGGAATTGAAGTCTCATCGAGAGCACTTAGCTTCAGAGAATGGGATGAATAGGTGCTTCTGCTGCCGCTCCTTGGCATCAGGAGTCGACCGATAGCTTCAGCGTCAGGATTTCTTTCCTGCAGATCTACCAGGCAGCGATCTCAATTGGGTCGACTCTGTCGCCAATTCCAAGCAACGAAAGAAGCATTGCACATCATTGCACCAGGTTTGCACTGAACCTTGAAGCTGTGGCTCCAGGAGAAGATTTATGATCTTCTGAACCCGGCACCCTTCGTACCAGGCAGGATTCACTGTCAAGGTGCAGAAATTGTGTTTTTTTCGTTGTTGTTGCATTCCTTGCACAAAGAAGATGGTCCAATGCCAACAAAATGTTAGGGCTTCATTGAGCAAATTGCATTCCCAAAGCTTTGAGTTCATCCAGGTGTGCGATCATAATCAACAAACTCATGGTTAAACGACTGCTGGGGGTTTTGAACCTCAGGTGTGGGACCTGAGGAAGGGCTACGTTTGCGCTGGGATGCTGTGAGGGATTGCTTTTTTGTGGAGAATTTGTTTGAGTAACTTGGAGTAATTTGTTTCAGAAGGGGGGTCGTGTGTAGACCACAGCCATGTGCAAGCATAAAGCAATCAAAAGCCAAGCTCAGTGAGACCAAAGAATCAGAAATAAGAAATAGAAATCCGAACAGAGGTCCTTCCGGTAGTGTGCCCGTTTGAACGTTGCACCTTTCTCAAACGCACCCAAGGTATCAGTGCACAAGTGCAGATGATGCTTTCCGTTACTACCATGCGGGTGTTCAACGCACTTTGGCAGCAAAGTGGTTGTTGAGCTTCAGCAAAAGGTGAGAACCATGTGAGAACCATCTGCAAGAAAGTGAAGATCGGTACATGACATTGCTCGCCGATCGAGGCAAACAAATGGCTTCCACAGCCATGAACATTGCTTCATCCCGATCCCACAGCGTCCTCATTCTCTCGGTGCTGAGAAGGTGGCTTAACCAAAGCAAAGAGTCACAGTGCTATAGACATTTCATCCTTCGAATGGGTGACAGTCAAAGAACAAGAAGCTAAGATGAGATACAAACCGCAAGTGCGAAGCTGAATTGGATTGGCTGAGGAAGTGATGTTGAATCTATGGGATCGCAGTTGATGTTGATGTACAGTCGATGTAATATAGATGTAATGTTGGGAGTTCATGGAGTTCATGTAATATAGATGTAATTGATGTAATGTAGTTCTTTGTTGCCTTGCTTTAAGTTGGATTCTCCGAGGTCTCAACTGCTCGGTGAGGATGTGGAAGGTGCCGAGCGGAGGGAGCGGTGCCAAGTGTAGCCATGGCTCGCAGCAACGTCAACCCATCCGGAGGCGGAATCGCCGAAGTGACCTCCAACCTGACACTGGTGGATTTGGCAGGCGCTCCGGGCTTTCTCCCAACTTTCAACGCTGGAGAAACAGATTTGATTCTGTTTCAGCTCACATCTTCTAACATCTTCGAACATCTTCCAACATCTTCCAATATTCTAAGATCTTCCATGCACAAAGTCTTTGTGATTTCAGGTTCGGAGAAGGCTGCTGCCAACGAAAACAATGCTGAGCGTTTCAAGGACTGGTGCAATGACAAACCGTGAAAGCTTTGTGGAGTTATCAAGTTTGACGTGCATTTGGGAACCCTCTTCCCGCATTTCCCAAGTCATTTGGGTCCTGGATTCATTGGCAGAGTCGCCATTTTGCAAAACACGCTCAGTGAAATCACTTTGCTTTTAATGGCGACTTTCTGGCAATGGTTGAGAAGCTGACTACATTGGCTGATGTTCAGCAAAGGAAGCGGTCAACATCAACCAATCCCTCTTCGTTCTGCGCCGGGTGATCACTGCTTTGAGCAGAAATGCTGATGAGCATCCTGGAAAAGTCTTGGACGTCAGCTCTTCTTGGGTCCACAGGTGATTCTCGCATCCTCTTTTTTTATGGGGAGGGCAGTTAGGGAGGTCATCATCTGACAAGCACGTTGAAGTTCCCGAGAATCTCAAGTTCTGAACCGTTCTGAAACTCTCAGGGTTACTGACGAAGGTACTTTTTGAGAAGTGAAATAGCTGCCTTTCGAATCGTTTCAGTTACCGCCATAAATTCCTTTCTTTAGCAGAGTTGTCAGATCATCGATTCGCTACTGCTAGAAGCCTCAGGGCGCGTGTCGTTTCGTGTCCTTCTGAGGCATGTCCCATACCGAGAATCAAAGCTGCTCCTTGGCGAAGATTTTTGTTGAGACCAGAAGGGTCAATTAAAGCTTCAGCTTGTTTGTTGCATGTCTGATAAAGCTGCTGTAGCATGGACGAGGCTTCGTTTCAACCCAAACTCCACCCACTGCCGCGAACAGAAGATGGATCAACTAAGGACTTCCCTCCTCCAACATTCCATTGGTGGCAAGGGCTTCATGATTATGTTGGCTTGCCTGGCACCTGCTGAAAAGTACTACGAGGACGGAAAGCTTTCCGTAAGTTCTGGTGACCTCGAGTCTTCCGCAGATTCCAAGGTTTTTAGCCGACTCCTTTGTGCCCAGTTTCTAGTTCCTGCTCAAAGTGCCACGGGATTTTCCGCACAGCCAGGACAATCTGAGCACGCTGCAGTACGCTGCCCAGGCTCGGCATTTTCACTGCTGTGCTGAGTTCACCCTTGGAATATCAACTCAACCCAAATTCTACTGGAATCTATGTGGAAGCTATGTGGAATCTATATTTTTGTGGCTCAAAGCCCAGTTGCAAGAGTCCACGGATTCTGTTGAACAGCAACCTATGAATATGAGTGATCCTTTTCGGTCAAGCCTGTCAGCAGTCAGGCTGCCTTGATCCGCAATGAACCGGTGATCAATCTGGACCCAAAGGACATGTGCTGTGACCTTTCGGTTTTATGGCTGAGCAGCTTCCTTTCTTCATTTTCTGCATCCTTTCTTTTGTTCTGTTTTTTCATTGCTTTTATTTTTTGATCTTCAGCTGTCAAATGGTCAGGATCGCTTGATCGAACAGCTACGGCAGCAACTCTGTGCGGCTCACCAGTACATCCTTCAGCAGATGGGACTCAAGGACCTCGGCGTCGTGAAACAAAGGTTGACCACGTTGAGTGGGCAGAGATACAGAAAGAAGGAGAGAGAAGAAGGAGAAGGAGGAGGAGGAGGGGAAGGAGAAGGAGAAGGAGGAGGGAGGGGAAGGAGAAGGAGAAGGAGGAGGAGGAGGAGGAGGGGAAATAGGAGAGAAAGTGGTGTCCTTTTGGGGCCCCCACTGCAGGAGTTGCCAGAAGAGCTTCAGCTTGGGGCCAAGGCGCAGCAGATTGGGCACTCAAGGTTTGAGATGGACACAGCGTCGATTTGTGTTGATTTGCGTAAAGTGTGATGATGTGTCATGATGTGTGATGTGTCAAAGTCTTGGAACATTTTGTAGTCTATGTCGGCATCACAATACGGAGGTTCCAGATCAAGATGGGTCAAGATGCATGCGGTCACAATGGTTTCGTCTGCTCTTACTCGCTCTGCACATTGTTTCAGGTCCGTAACGTGCCACTGACTCGTTCTCCTTTGCCTCCTGTTCCTCCCAGGCGCGATTGATTTTGTTCCTGCACTAGCAAACAGGACAACTTGCGATGGAGGTTGAAACTAATTCGAGTGAATGAAGTGGGCTGTTACTCCTTTCAAATGGATATCATTTGGCAGCTGAATGATGAAGCTTGTCAGAGAGAGAAGTTTCCCAGAAGCTGCAGGCGCAATCATGATCGAGGTCAGAAGGTTGGAGAAGGGGCTGCAAGACTGTCGTGACCGATGATCAATAGGATGGATTTAGAGAGATTCGGAAGGGTGAGATGCAGGAGAGGGAGAGGAAAACAGCAAACCAAGAGGCGTTGACTCTTTTCAAAGGCAGAGGGGCAAGGGAATTGCAACGTGAGGGCGAGAGGAGTTGATAAGCTAGTATTTTGACGCGCAACAACGTGGCAGGGATTAGTTTGGTTGCCCAGTGGAAAAGGTAAATTTGGAATTCGACTCCTCCGATTCCGCATAGTTATGTCCCTCAAAGAATTCATACGACGCCAAGATATCCAAGAGCTAGATTTTACATTGTTATATGTCTTATTGATATCATTTGAATACTTGGCTGATATTGATTGCTTTGGTCGTTTTCATGTCATAGGAATTGCAGATTTCGATCTTGCAGGATTGTCGTCGAGTTCTCCCACGGCTGAGCCTTGACGGCAGAATCAACCTCTTTGAAAATGCTATCAGATGCAACTTGGAAATTTTGGTCTTCACATCAGTAACAGGTAAAGACCGAGTCAAGATTATTTAATAGCCTCCAGCCATCCCGCTGGAATCATCATATCTAGATGGCGGGGTGCCCAAATATCTTGGGCCTAGCTGCAAGATGTATGGTATAAAATTTGCCGTTCAATGTTCGTGCGGTAAAAGCTTGTTGGTGCAAAAACTTGTTGGTGTAAAAGCGTGTTGGTGTAAGAATTTGTTGGTGTAAAAACATGTTGGTGTAAAAGCCTGTTGGTGTACTAAAGACCGAGAAAAGATTATTTAAATCATTGCATTCCTGAAGACTTTAAATCAGAAAACTTTCAGGATTCTTTAAATGAAAAATTTCATGCAGTTCGCTGCCGTAAAAAATCATTGGGACCAAGGCGAGATGCCGATCTTGCTGGTGGTTTTCAAAAGCCGGGCTCCCGTTCTGAAGTCATCAAAAAGCACCGGGTTGGTTGATTCCGTGTCACTGATGAGCTGTAGAAAGGTCAGCATCCACATCAGAATTTGGCCAGGAGACTTTGCTTGTCGTTTCAACCGTGAAAGAATCAGCGGAAGTCGAGATCAGAAATCATATCCGATCACGCTGGAACTGAATAAGTCCTGTCTTGTTCAGGCAGAGTATCTTGGACATCCTAGACAACTCTTTTGATTCTTTTGCTTCTCCAGTATCTGAGAGTGTTCATCGGTTTTGCATGTCCCTTCAGTCTTCGGTCTGCTTCTGTGTCAGGAGACATCTCAATCAGCAGAGCCCGACCAACGACGAAAGCGGCTACCCCGTACTTACAGCTGGGATACAAGGCTGGGGATGAAACGCAGTTTTTGTTGCTACAGTGCGGGTTTTGTGCCGGTTGTGTTTCACCTGGAGTCTTGTAACAAACCTACTCGACCTGATCTTGCATACCTAGAAGAAAAGTTTCATCGATATTGGCACCATTGAAGTTCGGAGCATCCCCCAAACGGCTGATCCTTACAGGTGTTATGCTTCTTCACGCCCAAGCGGTGCCTTAGGGGAGCCGATTGCAGGCTCCCACAGCATTAAACAAAAGTCTTTTCCACGAGGGTAGTCTTTCTCCCACCAACTTGCCTCGAAGTGCCGTTGATTGAATTGAAGCCAAGCACAGGAGAGATCCGCGTTTGCAGTTGGAAAGGCAACTCAAGGAGAGCCGACCGGGACAGGTTTGGAGATGAAAATCAGTTAACATCAACTTCCAAAGCCATTATTTCTTGCTCGAATTGGACATCATTTGGAGACTCCCTTGAATGCCCCAAAGACAAACGGCCAAAGCGCTGCTAGCCAGGCCATCTAGCAAAGCATGAAAACAAAGTCGGCCAAAAGCTGGCCCAAACAAGCGCAGCAGGCCAGGCAACCACAAAACAGAATGGGGGCTGTCAAAGTAAGGGCCGCTTACGAGGTCAGGAGCAACAAAAGAAACAAACAACAACAAAACACAAAGACAAAGACGAAGACACATCACCGGGGAGAAAATGCTTGGGGCAAAATATCCCACAGACTTCATGAATAAACTACGTATGAATTTGTTTGTCTTTATTTATTTGTTAACTTACTTATTTATTCATTCGTTTACTTTCTTATTTATTCATTGGTTTATTCATTTACTTATTTAATTCCCCACCTGTCAGGTGAGGGTTGTTAGATTTTAGCAGAGCTGATACGTCCTCCTCCTCCTCCTCCGCCTCCTCCTCCTCCTTCTCCTCCGCCGGACC
>VSDK01009972.1:122361-139590 GCA_009767595.1 Symbiodinium kawagutii
ACTATTAAATTAATAAAAAAATAAAAATATATATAAATTAAAAAAATAATATATATATTATTATCTTTTTTATTTTTAATTAATATAATTTTATAAAAATTAAATATTATATTTATTTCCGAAATAAAATTTTTTAAAATAATTTAATAATATAAAAAATAATTCCACAATAATTTTATATAAATTTAATATTATATCTACCACTTAAAATTAACATAAAAACTAATATAAATCTATTTTTTTATAAATAATTTCAAAAAATTAGATTAGAACCAAATCCAAACCAAATCCGGAGCAAACTAAAACCGTCTGGGAACCATCCGCTTAACGAGGCTACTTTTACAATCAAAAATAACGTATTTTTTACCAAAAAACAAATATTTTCACAACAAACTTACTAATCAAAAACCAATTTTATATAAAACTTCCTCGATTTTACGAATTTATAAAATTATCAACATGCTCAAAGTACCACACCTGCCAGACAAAGTTAAGATCCAAAACTTCTCCAACATGACATAAAACAGCGCTGACAGTTTCGAATGTAATTGATTGGAGATGTAATTCATTGGAGATGTATGATGTAATTGATGGGAGATGTAATTAATTTGTAATGTAATTGATTGGAGATGTAATGAATTTGTGATGTAATTGGTAATGTTATTAATTGGAAATATAATTAATTTATAATGTTATTGATTGGAGATGTCATTGATTGGAGATGTAATTGATTTGTGATGTAATTGTTTGGGGATGAAATTTATTTTAAATCTTCGGAAGTTCCGTATTTCGTAATTAAATCTCCTTTGATAATTCTATTACTGGATATTGCCAATCTATTAGTACACCTTTTTGCAGACTGTGTTATCTGCCTTTGTATTGCAATGGCTCTGTGTAGAAATTGACAGGCCTCGTAACATGGACAAACGCATGAAAAATGTATTGGTATTGGGACAAGCATTACATGCACATAAAATCATGGGTGAAAACATCTTGCCAAGGCCGTTGCCAGTTCTCTTGCACTACACAGCGCCTGGGCGACTCACAGCAAACTGTTTCAAACAGGAGATTTCAAATTTCATTTTGGGCCCGTGCTCTCCAACGACGGCGTTAGCCAAGTCAATTTCAGCCTTGAAATACCTGAGCGAAACCATGCTCTGCAGTACATTTTCCACCGTTCTCCTGCCGCCAAAACACGTGCAGTCTCGGCCCTGCTCGAAGTTGTATGGCGGGGTCACTACGTCGAAAAAACAGCAGTCCTTGTGAAATCCGCTACTGCAGGTTTTTACACTTCAACTTTGCACAGATAATGCAACGGATTTCACAAGGAAAATCCTCCACAGATAACAGAGTCCTCCACAGCTTCGAGATAATGCAAATTGCCAACATCTGGTGCGAGCCAATATGTCCTGTGCGCAGCTTGGACCTTTGAAAAATTCAGCGCAACATTTTCTCTTCAATGGCATCATCCCAGGAGGGCCTTCCATCTGGACCATGGACCTGGTCCAGCTCCGACTTCGGTAAACTTCAAGAGCACAACAGCGGAACAGCCTGGCCTCGCTGGAACGCACTCGGGCCCACTGCCTGCAGAATGTCAGATGTGCAGATCTGCAGAAGGTGCAGGTTGCAATGTGCGCCTTCTGGGGCTTCTTCCAAAGAAACCTGCAGCTTCTGGACACGTGACATGTAATACATGTTCTTCCAATGCTCTATCTGTCTCTTCACACCTTGCCTTCAGCTTCAATGACATTCTCCAAGTCGAACTGCGGAGGGGCACAGTGCAACAAACAGAATATGTCATTGCAAGCAAACCTAAAGATGGATTTCTTGAGATGGGTGTGGCGAGAAGATCTGAAATATGTCCAAAGGACATTCAACTTACCAGGGAAAACTTCGAACTGTATGGCTTTGTCAGATTTTGCGCACGCAGATTGATGGGATGATGGCTTCTTTGGCCAAGCTCAATTGGAAAGCCGGCCAACTTAGAAAAATGTGAAGCGGCCGGGCTGCATGCAAGAAAATACCCCAACAGCTAAAGGCCAGACGTTGCTATCTCCACAAGAACGCCACGAATAGCAATTTGGCACCACATTCAAGTGCGGTGCAAATGGCGCATCATCAGCAAACATCAGCAACAACAATCAAATTAGAACTTAACAACGTAGTAAGGAACACTTTGTTTCTTAAACACGGTAGTCTGGACAAGTGCGAGCGATGACCAGAGTTGAAGCAGGAGCCCATGAAGAATAGCGTTTCTTGCGATTCAATTGACACTACAAACATGTTACAAGAAGTTGGAAGTGGCTCAAACTCTGCAAAAAAAACTGCAACATTTTGGAGACTGAGCTTTTGCTCTGTCCCTACGTGGACTGTTTCTAAGCAACGCATGGTGAAACTGCCCTTGCAGCGTGCGTTTCGAGTCCACCGCGGCCGTTTGAACGAAGGCGGAGTCAAAACAATGCTGACTATGCAATCACCAAAGGTTCAGCCTGGCACAAGCTCTGTGACGACAGATGTGAAGTGAAAGGATCAGCAAAGACTCTGTGAAAATCTTCAAAAGACCAAGAAAAAATTCACCATAGCACTTCTTCAAGGACTTCTTCAAGGACTCTCATTGAATCAGTGGTAGGATTCACCGCTATCACTGGCTATCACCGCTCCAATCTTGGCTACGAGGTGGAGGCGTCCGAAAGGCCTCTGTTGCCTGCAATGACCTGGCAAAGTGCTTTCGCTAACCAAACTGATGAAGTCAGGCTATGTCTTGCAATTCATGAATCAAACACAGTGATAAGTAGTCAATGTATATCCATGTATATGTAAAAATAGTGCTGTTGTTTCGCAGTTCCAGTTGTCATTTTTTCAAAAGAACTCAGGCAGCTTCATTACAGTGGCTTAAACCTTCAGGACATCGCTGTGCAAAAGGTGCCTCTGAAATCGCCCAGAATATTTGCGATGAAGAACCTGGAATCCAAGGGTGTCAGTGGCACCTTGAACCTGTCACGACCTGTCACGACCTGTCATCTTGACAGCTTCTGCAACACCGAAAGGGGCCCCTCACCATCGTTGCCAGACCGGTGCTGATTCCGAGGAGTGAGATGCCCCAAACCTCGATCGGTAGGCGCACCCAAATTCCCATAGCATTCAACAGGAGGTGTCTAAGACATTCTCTAAGGCCTCTGAGGCCTCGCACAAATGAATTGCTCCCTGAGGAAGTTGAAGAAGGCTTTGCTCGGTCAAACCTAGTTGCTTTGCACCGAAGAACACCATACTTTCAACAAACCCTGTAACAATATGATCCCTTGCACACACACACACAATGACAACTGCACCAATCCTTCCCAAACCAACTCTACAACTGGAAGTTGAGTCGTGGCCAAGGTGCATTTGCATGACCATGAGCTCGAAGTCTGAAGGCTCAGCTTTGCTTGGTGGTGCCTGTGCCGGCAAGGCATGGCAAGGCCAAGATCCACAGCTGCAAAATCTCACGGCTGCCAGGTGCCTGATTGCTCCCAAAGGTGCTACACCAGTAGTCGTGGTTCTGTCAGCGTATCAAAAAGTGAAGACAGAGAAGCCGAAACTCCGCATGGGTCTCAACATGTCATGGAACTTGCAAAATGCGAGTGACACAAAAAGACACGATACCAAAGCTGAAAGCCGTGCCTCACGAAATGTTTTCGGGTCGGTCTTGCTACACCTGCACGAACCCAGGCTTGTCCAACTTCGCCCGAACCAAGAAATGAATCGGCTTCCGAACAGAGCAATATAATATGGTTTGATCCACCTCTCATTTTTCACACCAATCCTTGGGCTAGCCCTGGTATTGACCAGCCAATGTCTCGATTTGTTTTACTGCTGACTTGCTTCAAGAGGGCTAACTAGAGCAGCACCCGAACACTGCAAGCCAACATTCCTGGAATTTCAGGGCCATATTGCCGACTTGCTTTCATCCAACGCAAATATCATGGAAGTTGTCTAGTGGGTCAGCTGATGCGTTGTGTTAAACTTCGTGGCCTCGATGATGTGCTTTTGAAATGCTAAGCAGGATTCCGACTTTGCTAACAACAACCAGAACAACCATTCTGCGTAATCACCTTTCCGGGAACCCCCAACCGGATCCAGGACGAGTCCTGGGAAGGTTCAAAACATCGGCACTGAGGTGGAGACTCATCTTCGCATCCGACCATCTGGTAGGAGCAACACCACATCTGTCACCACGCGCAGAGGGACAAAATGAAAAGCCAAACATGTGCTGCAGCATGTGAAGCATGTGCTGTCATGGCCCTGTAGATTCGTGTCACACATGGCCATGCCTTCTTGTGAGTCTTCCACTCTCTCCTCAGTATGCAAGTCTTAGACATGATTGATTCAACCACTCACTTTGTGAGAAAAAACAGCCTTCGTGGAAAGCCAAGTGACCAATTGGACAGGTCTTCTTGACATTGGTAAGGCGCATCACCTCGACACTGCAACCCTGACCCACAAATTCCTTCCATCTTCCAAGCCGACCTCCAACTTCCCCCATTTGCATCAACTCCTTGAGTTCACTGAGGTTCAAACAACCGATGGAGAACTTGTCGCAGCACCAATCTTTGTGCTCCTGCGAAGCAGTTTGGAATTTTTGGATGTCAAAAACGGATCAAGATGCAACAACTAGAAGAAACATCCATGAGCATCTAAAGTCACTGGCGGTCTCAGTCCAGTCCCTGTCCCAGTCCTTATCCCAACCACCAGATTCCAGACCACCATTTGCGCAGTCAAAGGATTTTGGACACGCGCCAAAGTTGCCTTGACACACACAGTGCAACCAAATCATTTGAAACTCAAAGAATTACGAGTGCAATCAGCTTTCAGCTCAGCAAATTTAGGCCGCGTACCATGTCCGCAATAGCGGCACATGGGCTTCCCTCCCGCGTTGCAGCCATTCCTCAAAGAATCTCTGCAATTCCATGGTTTTTGGCCCAGTCCAAGCTATCTTGAGATTTGTTGCAAGGTGCACCATTCCAAGCCCTCAGACTCTGACAGGAATTGTTTGATACGGCCCACTTTGTCATCAGACCTTGGGAAAGGATGTAGAGGTCAAAATGCAGGTCGTTAAGATGGAAATCTCCGTGCAAAATATATCTGAACATCACAACAGCTGCTGAAATACATGAAGAGCTCAATAGCTCAATCGACCTAAGGCTCTTCACTTAGAAAGTTCAGCTCAACTGCGTCACAAGGCAGGTCGCCAAGCTTCGCTGGCCGAGGCTGGGACGTTTTGCATGTCGTGTCATAGAAGCAAAGTGGCCTGGCACACGCTGCACGCGAGTGCCATATTTTCTGATGCTGACTTCAGCGATCTGTTCCTTTACACATGTACTGTTCCTTTGGACATGTAAACAAATGATCTTTCAAAAGTTTTAACTTTTGCACAAGTCACTTGCCAGACTTTTCCGAAGGCCTTGGCGGAGCCAGAAACACCGAGCTCCCAGAAATCACTGCGAAACGCTTCTGAGAGTCCTATTCCTCACCACATCAACAGCCCTAGAGATGCTGAGCCAGTGGCACTTTCATGGCATTCATCCAAGGTAACTTGTCCACCTGGCGCGATGCCACCAGTGACAACCGTTTCTATCCGATCACCAAAGTGATGTTTGTTCCCTCAAATTGGATCCTGATGACCAGCAAATTAAGCAACTGTCAGCAGGTTCACAGGTTCAAGCCTTGTCGCTAACCTTCATTAGAGATTCGCCCACGAAGACATTGGGCATATCTGGCATGGGCCTAAGCAACTAGCAGCAACTAGCACCCACACCTCCTGCAGAATTTCCTTTGCTGGCTCTATCTCCAGTTGTTGATGTAGTCAGGTTGATGCGTTGATTCACTGCCACCACAGCTCCGAATTTTCCATTTGTCAAATGCGGCAAAGTGAAATCCAGCTCTACAGGGATCCACTGTGAACAGCAACTGAGGCTGTCACGTACCGCAAGAAGCAGTAGGAACCGGGCTGCAGCCCTGAGTTGTGGACGTCACTTCTGTCCGCTGCTATGTTTGGAGCGAAAAACTGCTTTGCTTCTTATGTTTCGAAACAGGAGGCCCCTGAGAACATCGTACATCAAAAAGAACATCATCACTTTGCAGCGCTGAAAATGGTCGGCTAGCCTCATGCGTGATGTGGTTTGAATAAAAGCGTTACAATGTCTCCTTGTAACGTTGCCTGGCTTCTTGAAACTTGTTGGATACAGAGTTCAAAAGAAAGATCTATCCATCGATCTAACTATCTATCAATCTATCTGTCTGTCTGTCTATCTGTCTAACTGTAAATCTATTTGTCTCTATCCACCCATTTATCTACTCCCGCACCGAATCTCTGTCTCGTCTCATTATATTGACGAACCATCTTTATTTGTTGAATCTAGTCTCTTTTGAATCTCTCTGTCCATCCTATGATCAAAACGTCGATTGAATCTGCACCCTATATATCACACTATCAACCTATGTATATATATATATATATAGATATTTACACACACATACATTTCATCTATCTACATATCTACATGTCTATCTATGCATATAGCCCATATGGACATTCTTACATAGATGTACACACACAATATATATATATATATATATCTACATATTATACACATGGGCATATAAATCTCTATCAGTCCAACCTCCATCTTCTCATCCGACCCAATACCCAACCTCTATCTAACTCTTTTCTGATCTATCTACCTATCTTGAAACCCTCCGTCCAAGGAACTCGCCACATCAAAATCGCTCAGCTTTGTTTCCAGAGTTTTGGGGAACCGTAGCCCTGCGCCTGCGTCAAGTAGAAAGCAGCTCGCTTCTTTGAAAACGGAGCTATCTTGAAGTAATCCTCAGCTCACAATCCAATCACCGGTCCAGCGATTCAACGAATCTCAGCTTGGTCGACGAACACCGGTGAGTAAATCTGTTGCAAAATTATAACTGCAATTATTGGAAGCTACAAGTCGTTTCACAGTCATATCAAGATAAGGGTATACCATCACATGATGCTATAATCAACACCGATACTTGTTACATAACAGATGTTCATCCTATTAGCAACCACAGTATTAGGATCATATTGAGATCGATGACCATACCCACCATTCACGATTGCATTGGCCAGCGCAACAGGTTTCACCCCGACTCAGCTGCCAAGACACGTAAGTTTCATCGGAGGACTTAAATGCTACCTGGACCACTGGGTGTCCAAGGGTTTGTTTGAACAAAAAACATACATAAGAATGTATGAACATAGATGTGAATATAGAAGTATGGCTGTATGTCAGTATCAAGAAATACGTATGTATTACAAATATATACATTTAATGTGAATGTGCACAAACTAATTTTGATGCAGATGGTTAGTCGGGACTTGACATTCATAGCGACATGTAAGGAGGTCCATCTCCACAACTGAAGATTGTTTCGACACCAAGAAGTGGGTCACCTCTGTAAACCGCCTTCATGGATGGCACCACTTCTCCTGGTTCCATTGGTTCCATTGGTTCCATTGCCATTTGCACCGGCTTCCCAGCCATGACCCAACTTCTGGCCTTGCCGTCAAAGTACGGCTTTACGAAGTTCGGCACATCTGCAATGGTCAAATAGGATTTGGCACTCTGCGGAGGACTGGTTCTGTCCCCCACAGTCGCTAAAACAGCACACAAGACTATGCTGTCTGGTGAAAAATAACAATGTTAAGCATGGCTTTTCGCTGCGAAATTCCCAAGTTCAGCACCTGCTGCAGATTTCACTTCTCCAGGCACGAAAGGTCCCGCGGGGGCCTTCTCCAGCCTAGATCACAAGTTTTGCAATGGGGAGGGTCATCGCTAAACCTCTCAAGATGGATACAAGCAGCTTTTCAAAGGATCCACAGGAATTTACACAGCTACTTGGTCGGAGTTCTGACGGGCGACTTCCTCAATAAACCTTCAATCAAGTTGTCGCCATGTATTGGTACTTAGTAGTGGTACTTCACAAAAAGCTTGAAACAATTTGCACTTTTTCGAAGTTGCTGCTTAAATTGCTGGTCATCTGGTGGTGAATTAGTGGCTAATGATTGGGTTCATTGAAGTTCATTTGTTGGTCCCTCAACAGCCAAGGCACCAAAACTGCTGTGCGAAGTTCTTCTCATTGCACAAGGCGACAATGAGCGAAGAATCGTGCCTTAGCTTTGACAATGTTCATCCTGAAACAAAAAAAGTAATGTTTAAATGGGCTTCATGAGTCGACTCAAAGAAACTCTGCAGTGTTTAGGGATAGCATGTGTCAGCACATTCTTACTTTAAAACCCAGGCACCACTTCTTCAAGAGTCTTAGTATCAACTGCCCTTGTTTCAAACAGCAGTACATGTTGAGGCAAGCTAGAATAAAAGCACAGGCAGGTTTTTTGGCCATCAGACATGTTTTCTCCAAGAACTTCAAAGAGAAACATGTCAACTTAAACCAAACCATCTTTAAAACATCTATAATCTAGGTTAAAACCTGAATAACTCAACTTCTGAACCTTGGTCAAACGATAGTGACTTGAAAGCCGCAACAAGGAAGAGACCGGTGGAGAATTCTTGCATGTTATCAAAAATACTAATTGTAAATGATCCATTCAACAAAGATTCTATGATTCCTCATTACATATTCTGCCTTCATCCATGATGTAAAAGAGACAGCAAATCACATGACACCAGCAGGGGAGGCGCGACTTTAGAAGCATTGAAGAACTCATGTGGCTTGCAAGCTAAAGCGTCTGATGCCTTGGCATCTGATGCTATGGTAGCTACGAACCTGATGAGATACCCCCTGAGGCACCCCACGTCTCCAGGCACAAACCCGGCCCAGAGGAGCCAGCAATTTTGAATTGGCCTGCACCAACTGCTGCACGAAGTCCCTGAAACTCAGGGGATTTGTAGATTTTGTTCCTGGTGCTCTGGAATTTCTCTATTGAGCTGTTGTCAGGAGCATTTACCGCCAGTGACGTCAAAGTGAGGTTGGTCATATCCCAAGCGGACAATACTTTCCAATGTGAACCGAAAGGCATCAGCGGAGCAACTTTGATGTTGGAAGTTGGAGCCTCAAGAAGTGCTACAGTTGGCTTTGTCAGAAAGATGGATGCCCAGATCTCAGATCGATCCCCAAACAGATGTCGTTGCGCCTGAGCTGTGGTCGTACATGAACTGCTGCTGCCAGTGCCCATTGCAAGCCCACCTCAAAGGGTGCTGAATGCACAGTAGTCCCTTGGAAGTATCCCAAAGGAACGCGTGAACACAATCACTGGTCCTATGAAGAGAACCATGGCTGCGTCATGAAAGAAAATAAGATCTTTCCTAAACAGAATCTGTCACGGATTGAAACCAGCCATGTGTTTGAGGTAAATGGTTCATATCACTGGCGATTTTCCGCTTTTCACTGGCCGGTCACAACCAAAGATTGTACCTCTTTTATTAATCTTCATCATTGGTTATGTCAGTCTTGCACTCAATCACTTCAAGATTTTCTAACCTTTATACCCCACCTGTTGTTCTATCTCCATGCATTCCTTCTGACGAGTTGCCGACAGTTGGTAGTATCGCCATCAAACCAACAACTAGTTGCAACGTGTCAAACAGCCTTCACCAGCCAAGCAGCATATGCACTGGCCCTGCACCGCCAGCTGTGACCCATTGCTGCAGGACCTGACAACAGCTGTTGAAAGTCTCTGATTTCTTGAGATTTCTTGGTGCTTGGTAGGCAAAGCTTTTGTAAGAATCTGTAGTCATTCTCTTGTAGAAATGCATTTCAAACTGGCCTGTGGTCCAGTGTCCTTTCGATAATCATAGTTGCCGCCCGGTCCATTCAGATCCACCGCCAAGCACAGGTTCAGGAAACTCTGCAGCTGGTGCGTGTCCTTGGTGTAGAACCACGCCTAGCGAGCGGAGCCGGCCCCGAATTCCAGTGAATCTGAAAGTTTCAAAAGGATAAGGGAGCAATTCATGGAACATGCCACAAAAGCTGATCCACTGCAATGTTTGTAGAGTCAGTCGCTCATGTCTAGCAAAGAACCCATGCCGACAGAAAAATCCTGATCTACACCATGTATCATTTTGGCTCATAGGCAGTTCCACATCAGCTTGCGATTTGTAAAATTTCCAACAGGAAGTACCAAACAACTGCAATGAAACGAGTGCATCTTGTTTCAATAGCTAGCTTCCGCAGCAACATCACAGCCACCTTAATCCTGGTAGACTTGCTGAAAAGCAATCTAAACACAAAGTGGCTTAGACTTAGGATAGTGGAAAAATCTGCAACATTGAATTGAAGGCATTCAAAGATCTTTGGAAAACTTGGTGAAATTCACCAGCTTCACAACCTCCATGTCGAGATGCCGACAACTAGAGCTCAACTGGCTGCTCTGATCTCTCGTTGTTTCTGTTGCTTGTTGGATGTTGCTCCATCAACGTCAGCCATGAACCATGATGACCCAGCAAGAATACGCATCACCAGTAGGTTCCAACCCTTCCAACAACGTTGACCTTACCCAAAGTCGCCAATCATTGCCCTATACTCAAGCATTTTGCTGGTTGTTGTTGGGTAACACAGCCTATACAAAGTTGGGTAGTAAGACCCCTGCAACAACTAATCATGGGCAAATGTCTGTTGGTATCAACAATGACGAACCGTCAATAGTCATTCACCATGACTTTACCATGAGCAACCATCATGAAGCATCGATCTTTAGCACCTTCAAACATCAACCATTAGCTAGCCCTGTTAGGCACAGGGCTCCCCCCATGACCAGCAACTTGGCACCTGGTGTCCGTTGCTCTTGTCACAGTTTTGCACCGTTGCAAAACCACCCAGGTGTCGACCAAAGGGAGACTGCACGCCTCGGTTACGAAGAATCAGAGGCAGAGGAAGTCAAGCTTTGGATATGTAATGTAAGCTGATGTTGGCTGATGCAAGCAGCTCAATAGTATAGAAGAGTGACAAATAGGATAGTTAATGCTAGAAAATCATGGTTGATACTAGGCAAGAATCCTTTAGAATCAACAGCCTAAGCAGCAGTGTTACTTTTATTTTGTACCTTCTCCTACTGAAAGCGGAATCGAACCTGAAAGTTGGAACTCGTTCCACTAATTGCTTTACATGTTTGACACCCCTTGATTCTCAGGATTCCATTGATAAAAACGTCGATTCTGATGATTTCCAACAAGCATCCCCAAGAAACATCAATAAACCCAGTGATGCAAACGTGCACCAACAGTACAATTGATTTCCTTAGACTGGGTCACAGGTCAAGTTTGATTGCACGCCGTTCCAATGGTTGGTTGCAGTCCCATGGTTCACAGCATATCCCTACGAGTACCTGATTGCCGGAGACATCATTCTTCCTGTGCCAGTACGGTTGCTTGTCGATGTTGATGAACTGGTGAACAAATCCCCTGCTGTTGATCTACGCCGTATTGTTGATAGTTGAGGGCTGTTGGTTGGCATACCGGCCTGATTGGTTGCTTGCTTGGTTAAAATCCTGTTAACCAGCAATACCGCAGAAGACGTAAGAATATAAATAACTACAGACAGAATCATACAAATATATAACTGCAACAACGACAGCAAAGAACAACCACAAACATCAGAAACTAGCCAGGATCACAACAGCCTGAGAGCCAAGTTGCAGTGCCCGGAGGACGTGTGGAGCAATGCCTCTCCAGCAATGCAACTCATTGAAAATGAGTGGTGAAAAATGAGAGTTCACAGTCAACTGTGGTCACGCCATGCGATCAAAGCCACAGGGCAAGTCGCTAAAGAGGGAAACTGCTTGGGGTACCTTGATTTGGGGGACACAAAGGGAAAAGAATCCGAACTATTGCAGGGATCTGAGGTTCATGTTGACAAGGATGTGTGAGTTGTTGTGCAGAACCATTTCCGCAAACTAAAATAAAAACCTCCCAAGATATTCTGCAAAGGATCAATGCGAAGAAGCAAACAAATAGTAACTAACTAAGGATAATTTAATTGCTAATCACCTAAGTAATGATTTTCAGTCACTTAGTTGAGATCCCTTGGTTAACAAACTCAAATAGATCTTTCTCGTTCCAACATTTCCAAGGAGATCGTCTGAGGATCCAAACTGTGCCGTCAACTCTCAGAAATGTTGTCGTGGTCGTGGTGAGATGCAACCAGGTCTGAGCGAAGCGTCACAAGCTGCCCCGGGAGTTCTCTGCATGTCGTGTTTCAAACGATGAGGTTTCAAAAGACAAGCGTAGACAAACATAGACAAGGATAGACATGGATAGAAAGGCTACCACAACTTTCGTTTCACTCAAAGGTCCAAAGGACAAGGCTCTCTTAACAAAGAATTGCAGCAGTCTCAAACTAAGAGAATTACAGCAATTCTTTACACATTACAAATACAGTGCAATTCTCAGTAATTCTTTAAAAGGATGTTCTCTTTGCCACGTTTAAGAATTCTTTCAGAATTGCAGTTACTGAGGATTACAGCAAGTTTTTGCACTTTCCATCACTCTTTTCTCTTCACTTTTCTCTCTTTCTCAGTTTCTGATTGCAGTTCTCTTTGCTTTGACGTTTCCGCCTTCAGGATGGTCTCAACCCCCTGGTACTCCTGGCCACACACACATTTCCATGCGGAGGAAGTTCAACAACTTGGCTTCAGCTGTGGTGCAATCTACAGGTCATCAAAAGGGATTTTGATGAAGGCGACAAGGGATGGGGATTGCACAAATCATGGAAATGTATCAATGAACAAGATCTTTGTATGTATGTATGTATGTATGTATGTATGTATGTATGTATGCATGCATGTATGTATGTATGTATGTGTATGTGTATGTGTATGTGTATATGTATATGTATATGTATATGTATATGTATGTGTATATGTATATGTATGTGTATATGTAAATGTATATGTGTATGTGTATGTATATATATCTGCATTGATATGCGAAGATGTAAATATTTATACAAATGCCAACTGACCAGGAACTCACCACGAACTGACGAAGAACTGACCAATAGGTCAACTTTGGCAAAACTGCTGCGGATGGCTGGGATCCCGAGCCCCACCACCCGCATAACCTCAGGCATCGATAAAAGCAGTGATTTCTTGCTGCTGATCGTTACCGTCATTGTGAATAAATGTTGGATTATTTTCCTAATGGCTTCTTAACAAGGGATAGTTGATGCATGTTGATGCATGTTCATGCTTCATGATCTACATTGATCCGAATCAGTTTTCCAAGGCCAAGCAACTGGGAACACCAGGTGGAGTGGGCGAGACTTGCGTCAGTTCCACGGACTTGATCTGGCGACATGAAGGTATTGCAGCTTGGGTCACCAGTCGAGTTAGATATCTTCATCTGTCAACAACCAGGATACTTCTGGCAAGGGACTTACTGGGTCACTTTTCATAAGCAGCAAAAAAGAAGTCTTTCAATGCTGTGATCAATCTCTTTATGGTGATCTTCGAATCTCCTCGTGGTAGGAGACCTGCCAAATCCTTTCTACTTGCCTCATAGTCTTTCTTGCCACCAATGATGCGGCTCTTTGGGTCTTCCTGACGCAAAGCATGAAGATAAAGGAGAAGGTGAGAAGTGCAAGTTATTTTGACAACATGGGTTGGTACACCATTTCTGAACAAAACCATACGCACAGCAAGGCTCTAAAAACATGAACCATCAGGCTATTTTCAAAGCGACAATAGTTTGTGTGAGACCTGGCAAACAAAGCAGCTCTCATGGTCAACGGTTGTGATGGATCTTCACGAAAGTTCCTCGCTGGAAACTACGGAAAAAAGTTCCAAACCCACTTGGAAAGGAAGGAAAATACACCCCAGTGCCCAGGTGCCGCAGCCTCTGCTTTTGCAATGTCTCTATGCAGGATATCGTTCATGGTCCGCGCAACCCGCTTTGGATTCCTGGCCAAGAAGTGATTGGTAGCAGTTAGGGACGAGGACCGCCATGGACCACCTGAATAGACAGCAACTTTGGCAGTTGGAACCCTGTGAAAGCATTCACCCAAGATACTCATGAGCAATGTCACTTGGTGAAGTCCTCTACTGGTTAGGTCCGCGTTCACCCTGGCACAATGCCATCAGAGATTTCGGCGCCTCAGCTTGGCAGCCAAGATCTCCTTGGTGCCTTCTTTGCCCGGTGGCAAACGGAGACTTCCTGCGCCAAGTTTTCAACACACCCTGCGTTGTGCTTCGTTTCGCTCAGCTGTGTTTCTCCACTGTGGTCCTTCCACGGAAATCATCTCGTCATCTTCCTTGGCAGCGGATCTATTGGGAAATCCGTATCGTAGCAGCGTTATTGGGAAGGATCTCGACATGTTTAAACATGTCTCATGACAACATTCATCAAACGTGCACTTCAGAAAAATCCGCAAAGTGGAAGCAGCAACAACTTTTTAAATGCAATCCAGAGCCATGCTGCACCCTAAAACGATCACAAAAAACTGGGAAATCCATGAATTTGCTGGATATGGACCAACCTGTGGCAGCTCGGCTTGATGCGCTGTGTCACACAGGTCAAGTGTCTGGGATGCTGCTGGCTGGTTTCAGCTTCTTGAACTCAATCTGGATATTCTGGCGCGAGAGAACTGGAGACATTGCACTTGAGCGCCACCAAACTCCAAGAAAACATCAACTCACTTCCATTTTGAAACACCTATTGCTCAAATCATTTCTAGAGAATAGCTTCCGAAAATACCAGTGAAGACTCCGGGAGACTTTCAGTCTATCGTTCAATGACTGCTGCAGGAATGACATCTACAAAAATTGGTGCAAAAATATGAAAGCCCAAAACCAACATTTTTCGTTTTCATTTTTGCAAAGCTGGCATAGCTCCAAGCACAGCGATACATCGGTCGGCTCACCTCCTTGTCTGGGACCTGTGCGATGTTTAACACGCAGTCCTTCAGTGCTGAAGCCACCTGAACGCAAACTGGTGAACAAAATCGAAGGAATGAAAGGTGGGTCTAAGGCGGGTTAATGTGGGTTTGTCGAACCCAGAAAAAATCCATGTACAGCTGCTCACTTCCCGCTAAAGCTCTCATCAAGATTTCTGCAGAGGCTGAATCTCCAAGTAATGTCAGGAGACAGTTTCTTATCAAGTTGAAGTGAATGGATGGGAAAGCCGTGTTGCATGCTTCCAAAATGTTCCGACCCGCCTCTGGATCAAGGTCTTCATTCTCTCCATCTGACAGAAAACAAGTGTCCAGCTTGGCAAATCAAATGAGATATCAAGGACGCTCTTACCCCACCTTACTATACCTTTGTTCTGACGATTGTGTACCTGTATCCATGTGGAAACCCTGGATGTGCAGTCAGTTAGCCATCCGCCGATCTTACCATGATGAATTTCTTTCCAGAGCTTAGATGAAGTCCTGCGTGCCCTGTAACAATCTATCATGTTCAGCGACCCCCAGCATGAAGGAGCAGCGTCATGACAACAATGTCGCACTAGATTCTGATACCCACAACAACAGAACAACCATCACCATTAACATTTACCAATGTGCAATCAATCATCATTCATCAATGCCGTTGCGATCACCGCCTTCACAATGCTTGCTTTCGTATCATTGAGTTTTCACCATGGTATCAAGCTACAGTTCTGCTTCGGCGCCTGGGCCCAAGTCAGCAGATTTGGAGATCTCGACCATCCTGGGTACGTTGCTCAAAACTGACAGAGAATGCAAAGAACATACATCTATGCATAGGATACAACTAGTGCATACACACAAGTTATGAGTTCAATTTAGTTTAAGAACTGTTGGAGTCATCGGTGTCATGTTTAGTGATTCAGGACTCCTCGCGTTGTGGATCGTGGCAAAAGCCAGTGCTTGCGAGTAGAATTACTTTCTAAATTTGCCCAGCGACAAATATCTACGAAGTGAGTGGGAATGGCAATGCATCTTTTCTCTTGGCCAAGCAGCATTTTGAACTTCAGCATGGGGATTGGTGCCAAAATCATCTCGCATTTCGAGGTGTAGTTGGCCTGAGGTGTTGGGGTGCCTAGTGATGAAGCACCGAGACATGGGAACAACTGGTGGATTCATGGTGGATGAATGATTGTGTTAACGCAACTGACGACTAACAACTAATCATGACTTCAATAATCATATGCCATCAACAAGGTGTAACGCTTACAGCTACTCATGGGTTTATGAATTGTTTGGTTGGTACAAATCATAGGGAGTTGTTGAGACATGTAACGACCTTACGTGGCTTTTGATGGGAACAGGCCCTTGGAACCGCCTCCAGCTGCGGTTCATTGCGCTGTGCGCGTTTCTGCTGGAGCAGCTCAGTGATGGTCGAAGCTCCTCCTCCGCCCTGAGGCACCGCAGAGAAACTTTAAAGAAAGAAATGAGATGCATAGAATATTCAAATTATCATAGAATTATCACAGGTAAATATCATGCAGCAAATCAGTAAAGTGATAGAAATAATTCTAAACAAGTCATAGAACAGAAATAAATAGAAACAAGTCATAAATGCATAAATCAGTCAAATAACAGATGCATAAATATCTGTATATTTAGACCTACATCTATCGACATAGGTGTTTAATTGATGGGTACGTATAAATAAACAGAGAGGACATGCACACATATGTTTGGTTACATCTGGTGAACCACTAGCTTCATGATGACAATACTTTGATACTTTGATGACCGAAGGGTGGTAATCATTGTCAGGAGGTCGAAACCATCTTTAAACTGGTTGCTCAACATCAGAGCTCGCTGTTTGGATTCGCCAGATCAACAGAACGAATGGCCAAGAAATATTCCATGGATCTTATGTCAAAAAGCCTTCACTCTAGGTGTCTGCAATTGGCCGAGAATTAGATTTCCACTTTCGTAGAGTACATGTTGTGAGCCCACGGCAAGAAGTGAATGTGCAAGGCATCCTTGCCTTCTTCAACGCCACTAAATCTTTGCACTTTTGACTTTCTGTACGTTCGATTCCTCGTCCTTCCTTGGTGCCCAGGCATGCTCAACAAATGAATTTCCAGAGTCAAACTTCTGACTGAAACAGTTCGCGTAAGTTCCAATTCCTGCGCCATCAAACCTGCAACGATGCCACTGAGTTCCCTCACCAAACTCTTCACTGCAATATTGAAGGTCTCCAGGTTGTTTCTGACAAGGCAAGTCGCAGTTTGGTGAATAAAATGCATCTCATCACGAACACACATTTCATCACATTTCTGTAGGGAA
>VSDK01009972.1:139651-158130 GCA_009767595.1 Symbiodinium kawagutii
AACGCACTGGAGAGTGAATTTTCCATCTGCAGGGAAGACGTGGTAGTGAATGTGAGCCATCTCCAAAGAGACTTCCTGAACTCACCAAGGCTCCCACTCTGCAGACTTGGCCCGGACTTTCACATCTTTTTCGTAGCAATCTCGGGGCAGCGCTGGATGAACATTGAGAATAGAAAGGACCCACTGAGAACAGCCGAACCAATTGGTTTTAGAGATGGTCTTGAATGGGTAGATTCTTGAGCTTGTAGCAGCCTTCGGTGATGTCACGTCATTGTTGCAGACTTGAGTTTGCACCTAAGCCTTATGCAAATCACAGCCACAAAAAATCGCAACCACGACAGTTTCCAAGCTGCATTCCCCATGCTGCATAACCCGCAATTATCAAAACCGTTCCAAAAAGTCGCAGCTCGCTTGACAGGTTAACTCGTCCAACTCTGTGGCGTTCTTGGAGTTCAAAGAATTGGGGGATGGCTCGGTGGAATTTCAGTGCTAGGCATACACATCAAATGCCTACAGGATCTGTGGTTATCGAGCCAACGAGGCCTTTTGATCCCACACTTGTCTGCGGTGGTTGGTGGTTGACCAGCCACTTGCTGTATTTGGATCGCTCACCAAAACGGTTATCCTACCTGTTAGAGCTAGTTTGACCAACTTGTGAGAATCCATACTGAGCCACAGCCCATGAGTTCGACAGTTGCCTGCCAGACTGGGGCCAGGGATGGATGGTACACCAGGAAATCCAGAATGCTACTGGGCAATAAGGGGCAATTGTACGTTGAAGTAAAAGTAGGGCTTGCAATAGATTGACGGATTTCAACAGTCAGTATTTTCTCATCTAATATCTATTAGAAATGATTGTTATGCAACAATAGGTATTAGCACGCTACACAAGCCAATCAGAGTATGTCACATTCAATAAGTGCATGGGCATCCACACTGGAAAAACCTCGTGGGAAACAAGTGTCACATCCCAAGATCAGTTGGATACACCAGGGCCCCATGTTCAGCTCGTGGGTACCTCCACAGTTGGTACCTCCATAAGTGCCATACCACGGTGCCACTCGGCTGTTCTTAGACCCCGTACTGAAGCCCTCAGCGACCAACGTTCTGAGATCCTGAGCTTCAGTGGCGAACCAGACAGCGATGAGTAAGAGAATCACCGGGGGAAAGAAAGAGGAGAACTACGGGTTCATAGATAGAAACCATGAGTACTAGGTTCATTTGTCCAACCGAAGTTTCGATTCTCAAAAGGAGAATTCGCAGGTCGTTCCGAGAGGTGCATACGCTCCGCGTAGACAAATACTGCTCAAGTTGATGCAGTTCATCTGTCTACCCATCGAACTACCTGTCCGACTGTGCAACTACATTCTCTATCTACCTACCTACCAATGTATCTCCATGTCTGAGCATCTGTATTTTGAATCTGTCTATGCGTCTTTGATTTGTCTGTGACTTAGAAGTCGCCTTGCTACACTTCCATTGACTATACATTGGCAACAATCTACATCGACAAACTAACGGGTCAAGAGATAGTTAAACAAAGGTTAATATCTATACCATGGTTTGTAACTTGTGGATAGGTGTGGATAGGCTTGACGAGTCCAAAAAATCTGATAGAACATCCACCAGTGAACGGTGGATCAGCATTGTGATCGAACTGGAATGCCTGGATCGCTGCCGACATTGCGCAGCCTTTCAGGTGACTTCATCCCGAGAGTAGGCATGTGCCCATAGGGCAACCCCCCAAACACTAGTAGTGAAAGTTCAAGGGCGCCACGCAATTTATAGATAAACCCGTTTCAACAACACACCCACGCATACGCACACACACAGACACTGTTCTCTCCCACATCTCCCAGCCTCTGCAGTTGGATCCACTTGAGATTTGTCAACAATCTGCAGCGGGCGGATCAGCTGATAATGGGTGTCGTCTTGTTCACAATGGAGTTACTGCAACAGAATCTTCCTCAGAGATTCGGATCAGTCAAGCAAAGGAGTTGGCATCCGCATTCTGTCTGCAATGCAATGTCACTGACAAAAAAGAGTCAATTTGGGAATTTGAAGATTTTCTGGCACCCTCAAAGCCTTAAAGTCACCATCTGCTGGGCTGCTAGGGCCACTCCCGTGTACCCTGGCCTTCAAGGAGACCGAGAATTCGAAGCGATCACCAAGCCTCAGCTTTGCCAATGAATCCAAATGTTGCACTTGGACATGACATAAAAGGTTGGGCAACCCCCACTCCTGGGGTTGGTTTCCCCTGCAACATGGCACTTTGGGATCTGGTATATGTCATCATGAATGGATATACCCATAGAAATTTCAAGTTTGATTGGTTGTGAACAGTGAGTGATGCAGTGAAACAAGGTTCAGAACAACTGATTAGATGCATCAATCACTGGAGGAAAATCTAGCCACACACGGATTAACCAATGACCACGATCCCAATCGGATGGTCCAAGCCGCTCGCAAAGACACACTATACATATCATCCAGCTGATCAAATCAACAACTCATGATTTCGCCACATCCAAAGTGTCTTATCTTTCAGTTTGGTGTGCCTACTCTCCTAACATATACGCTGGGCTGCATTGGAACTCAAATGGCTCAATCACTCTATATGCCAAAATACCCAACTAAATTCGGCTTCGATATGAACCATTGGTATGCATGGAAACATCTTGCTTACAAACTAGTCCCTGTATCCAAATGTATACATATATGTCTGCCTGTTTACAAAAATTAACCTGTGTATACATATACACACACGCATATCTATCTATCTATCTATCTATTTATCTATCTATCTATCGATCCATATGTATGTATGGAGCCCCTGAACTCTCGTTATACACAGATCAATCCACTCTTGCCCTTTCATGACCAAACTGGGGGTTCCCGACACGTTGACCACCTGTTCGGCCTGGTCGTTGTTCTCCATGAACCACTTGTTCCACTCATCTGGCAGCAGCAGCTATCTATAGCGGCTGAGCAAGGGAGATTGTCCAGGATATTCATGGACCAACAAGAATTGGTTGATAGCATCCTTGATGATGGTCATGTAGAAGTATCGGTTGAGAAGTTGAGACCCTCAGAAAAGGTTGGTTCCTGTTGAAAAAAGGATCAAAAAGGGTCAGTTGCACATGGTTGGGGGTACAACCATGGCAATCATCACCTGCCTGGCAAATAGTCCCAGCCATGGGGCCCACCAGAGGTGTCCAAGCAAGAACCACTATCAACCTTCGCTTCAGCGGTCTTGAGCAACCTTCATCAACCTTACGTCTCATTACTTCAGCCATCAATCACCAGTGACTAAACCTTTTCAAACCACTTGACTTGTCTAGAGGCACCACCCTGTAGACTGAGGCTGTGAAACGACTCACTGCAAAGTACCAGCAGAATATGGAGATTTCCGTAAAAATGATACACCCCTCCATCACTTTGGTCCAGCCATCAACCCTTCCACTGTGACTCGGGATGGTTAGCAGAGTACGGATTACTTCAGGGAATCAATTCAGATGCTTGGATACAAAAGTTAGGCTGACAATTGTGACAGCATAGACATGGGCATCCATGAAACAATAAACTCAATGCATGCAGCAGTGTGCTCACCAACGAAGTCATGAGACATTGTGTATGCACTATGAGGCATTTGGGGTATTCATTTCTTCGTGCGAAACATATCCACTTGGGGTATGAAGATCGAGGGTAGCCTTTCAGGATCGTGTCTTGGTTTGTCCTGTTCAAAGCAATACTTCTAGATGGTCAGTCCGTGTCATGGCCTGCGACGGACCGTCAGACAATCATCCATCAACAATCATCATCATGAGTCATCATCAAGCATTATTAGCTGTTCTCTAGCATCATTACTCATCATCCGTTCTGCTATTGCTGTTTATTATCCTTAGTGTTGGCAATGGATCAACCGTGCGCAAGATATCCTATCACCTGCTGCCAAGTCACCTACTTAGATTTGGTTTGGCACGGGTCCCCACATGGCAAAAAGGTCCCCAGCAACCAACCAATCAGCGTTTCTTAGTTCACTCCGACCATGATTGCCTATCATTCACCACCACGAAGCCTTATTGACCATCAATTCACCCATATGGGTGTTTCTCAAAATAGGGGTACCTCCAAATCATCCAGTTTATTAATCATTGATAGTAACGAACCAACTTTTTTTGGGTGCACTATCTTAAGAAGCCACGATATAAATACCGTTGATTGACCATGACTGTCCATCAAAGTAATCATGATTCGCCAGCTTTAAGTATCATTAACTGCTTGGGGGTAGCTGCTTGTGTTGTGACCCGCCGCAGTGCCTTTTCGAACCATGTTGTACTGGCTCTTGATGTCAGCTGGCGAGGAAAGCGATCATGGCAAGCAACAACCAGTAACAGCAATGGTCAGGAACTGAGATGCTGATATAAGATTCATACGAATCAAGCGATCTACATGATCCCTATGCTGCTGATATATGAATCAAATGACTGATATGATCACTGGTTCCCTTCAACCGAACATCTGAAAACACATGATGTTTCAACGCTCTTTTCAGTTGGAAGACATGCAAGTCTCTGGTGTGCAGCCAGCAGTCCAGAATCATTGGGGTCTGATTCAAGACAGCAGCCAAGAACAAAAGAACGCAAACAAATGTAAGAACAACAGCCAACAATGATATCAACAGCCAAAGATTATCAAAGAACAACAATGTCCAAAGAACAAGCAACGACCAGCAACGAGTATTGAACATTTTTAGTCAACACATGATGGTTTCTCAAAATAGGGGACCCCCAAATCATACAATATCAGTCATTTGTAGTAGTAAGCTAACCATTATTTTGGGGGTCTCCTATTTTGAGAAACAACCATGCCAACATTCAGCAAGCAGCATAAGCAGTAGAATTTAGTCAGCTTCCCTGAAGCCTTCATCACTTTCCATGCAGCAGAATCGGTGATCTTCCACTTCCTGACATGGCGTACCTGCAGGCTGTCTGACTTCAACCTGTTTACATCGTGCTTCAGCCAAATCGTCATCTTGTGGGTAGAGGCATCATCCATTTCAAAAATTATAGCTGAGTAAAATCATTTCATCCCTGAGTACTGGTTTGCATGCTCTGAAAGTTGGCTCCCTGCAAAAGATCCAAATAAACAGTTCCAAGGCATCGCTTCATTGGTCAAAGATATGGCAGCGACGAGTGGAAAATCTATGTTGAACCCGACTTGGACAGCACCACTGTTGAATGGTTGGTGAACAGCTGGATGCCCAAGACACCCAAACAAGAACCCTTCGGATAGAACTTGTAGCCCTTGCCGCAGTCATAGTGGAATCCGTACTCCTGGGCCGCTACGACTGCTTGGCTTCTCAGTGCGCCATGGCGGGTTACTGAACAGCAGTGAAAGCCCTGCTGTCATTCAGGATTAATGAGGGAGTAATGAGGGAGTAGAAATTACCAGAATGGATGATGCTGCTGCTGCTGCCGCTGCTGCTGCTGATGATGATGATGATGATGGCGATGGTGATGATCGCCAAGACACCAGGCGACAAAAACCTGTGCGACTGCAACGACTTCGCTGGCTCCTGGCACGGAGTTCCTGCTTCTCGACAGCAAGTTGTGCCATCGTCCTGGCTCCGTTCTTCACAGCTGATGGTGACCGTTTGTTATCCAACATGTAGAACCTCTATAGAACCACTGTCAACTGTTGTGATATTAGCCATTGTGCTATCAACCATTCTTCTTCCATACTATGCCTCATAATTGTGACGATTGCTATCAATCATGAACCAAGCTGATTTTCCTGTGAGCTGGATGAACAAAGCACACAGATCGTCTTTTCAGTTCATGCTGCCAAAGACCACTACTGGGACCCTCCTCCAAATTGCAGGCTTCCGAGTAGCAAAGGTGCAGTTGCGCATTCTCACCTCGCAAACAGCCGGAAGTTTTGGCACCGCCGCTAAAGCCGCAAGCGAAGCAAATCCATAGGAAGCTCCCTTCGGAACCTGCTGGGGCTCCCAGCCTGCATCCAAGGGTGGCTTTGGGACCTAAGTGCTGAGCGATGTGGAAACACCTTGCTGGTGAATGGTTGTTCGTAATCCAGTAATGCTAGGAATACGTTTGTCTATGTATGCAAACATATCTATGAATACGGGTCTAGATAATAGTTTGTGTATGTACGTGTCTATCTTTCTATATGTTTGCATGTGTGAGGGTACAATCAGTACTGTAATCCTGGTAGTTGGCGATGCAGGCTTTGCTATGTCAATGTCCGCATGAAGAGTGCCAGGGATATAACCAATTCAGCTATGGGGCTATCGAATGCAAGAACAATTGGACTTCTTGCGAGTATATGGGTTGGTTTAGCGTGGTACATCACCAACAGCCACCGTGTATCTGGAAACCCATCAGTTCTCTGAGGCTCCAGCCCAGGCCTGTGGACACTGAAGGTAGTGGCACTCTTGAGCCACCACGAATTTCAACGGCACCTGCGACGTCGGGTGACGCCACCAGTGGAAGGGATTTCTCAGGACCGTTTTGCTTGTCATTCTTGACCATTGTCTGTCCATCATTAATCCATCGGGATAAACCACCGTTAGTTACCGTCAATCACCATCAAAAATTGTGATGACATGTAATGCTCATGAACCGTCTTTAAGCATGCCTAGACATCCTTACTAGCAATGACAAATTACCCATCATTCATCCACATGAACCAGTATTGACAGTGTCAACCACAAGTAATCATCATTGAGCACAATTGACCACTGGCAAACAGCATCAACCGACACTTACCATTTACCAGCATTAACAATCACTAGTCAGCAGAAAATCTGGACCATCGTTAACCCTATGAAGTATCATCAACGATCACTGGCAAACAGGTGTTGTTAGTTAAGAACCAATATCAACACCATTGATCCATTGGCAAATCATCATTAAATATCCTCAACCCGTTAGGGACCCAATATTGGTGGCAACTCTGTGGCCTTCTCACCCCGCGCTGGCGCATCTCACCGGCCTTGACTTCTTTGATGCCCTGAGCCGGCAAAGGATAACCCTTTGAAGTTGGTATGTCCTTGCCATTGTTGGATAGTGTCCCTGAGCAGTAAGGACTATCATCCACACTTAGGACCTGACACTTTGCAGCGGAATAGTGGAACGGCATGTATTTTCTGTTCGTCTTGTTTCTAAACTTATTTGATTTTGATTTTTTTTGTTTTGTGTTTCTAATCTAATTTGTTACCTTTTGTTTGTAATCCTATTTGGTACATCTCGGGGCTTGAAACTTCAGTTTGCACTGCCTTGATAACATTGTCAGCTTCAGCAAACTAATCGTCTGATGCGCAAACGGCTTGGAATTGCAACGAAACAACTGCACTACGTGTTCCATCTACAACTTCTACCATTACTCTTACATCGGGTGTTTCACCATTTCTCAAATTGTTGTCATTCGCGTTACTGGCCGTTGTTGTTGCGGTTGTTGTTTATGATTTTACTGCCTTTCATTTCACTGCTATATTTCATTTGCATCATTCTGTTGTCCTTTTGTCTCTGCTTTGGCTCAACTGTGATTTCTTTTAATCTATGAGCTGCATTTTTGATTCGTATTCTTTTAACAATCCTGCGATTAACCTTTATCTTTACATCTCTTTTGTGTGCGCTTATCTCCCGTTTGCCTCCTTGTATGTTACTTCTGCCTCCTTTACGTCCTGACATGCACGCACTCTAGTCGGGTATCTCCAATTTGTATTCTTACATTCTTCTTCTTCTTCTTCTGCTCTTATGTGTGTCTCTTTTGAAAGCATACTCTTGTTCCTTTGAATATATCCCTTCATCACTTTTGCTTCTGTTTCTTTCACTTCTGTCATCCATTATCCACTGTTCACTTCAGCTTTGTTCAATTTTTGCTACTTTTCTCCCTTTTCCATCTCCGTTTATATCTTTTGGCCATCTTGCTTCCTTGCTTCATTTCTCATGTCTAACTTGCTTCCCTGGTCACCCTGCATACATGCAAACAATCCGCAGGCATATAAATCCCACACCAATCCCGCTACAATCACCAATAAACCAGCCAAATTGATCAACCACTGCGCAAGTTGTGCACGTTCCATCACCAATTTGGAGGGATACCAATATCCTGCTTCCGGCGAACCCAGCTATCCCCTCCTTGAACTGGTTGGTTTAAAGGCACACTGACGTAGAACGTGATTGACCTATGCCTATCATCTTCGACCGGTCTAACCCTATCAGCGTTCCATAGTGCACTGCAGTCCACTGGAGTCCACTGCCTTCACTTGCAAGTGCCATTTGTTCGACAACTTTGGCAAAGACACCTGCCAGGCAGGGCACTGAGCTGTGTCAATTGTCAATCATCCCTTTGAAATGACTCTGGTCACATCTGGCCACGAATTTTCATCAACCCCGTTGCTGGTGGGTGAGCAGCTAGTCAAGGGCCTTAGACCTTGCTCCGTTGCTCCCTGGAGTCTCACCGGGGTCAAGATCTGTGATATATTTATCTCTTCATGCGTTGGAGTAGCAGATCTTGCTGAGCGAAGTACTGAGGCAGCATGATCGATGTATCTCTACTATGTCCCAAGCATGTACGATAGCAAAGCAACAGTCATGCTTATCCAATGTCTCCTACTCGAGAGTTTCATGAGCAGACAACAAACTGAAAGAAAAGCTTCTTTTTTAAGAGTTGCCTGAACAAAGGGCGTCAAGAGGCCTTTGAAGTTTGGGTCCTCTTGAGCGTACGTACCGACAATGCGGCTCTGTGATTCTCAGTGAGTCCCCTCAGCCAAACTTCACTTCCAGTCTGAGGCCAAGGATCATCGAAACACCTTTGGATTTAGGCGGTGAGACTTCCTTGTCTACATCTGCTTTGGCAGATAGGCTTCTATTATTCCATTCGTTATAAAATAAGCTATTCTAAACAGAAAAATCATCATATAATCAAATATAATTTAGCAATCTGTAGCAACTGTGAAACGGCTTAGGAACTCTTTCCAAGCCAAACAGGGTCAGGAAAACCACGCTCAGCTTACCCACCACCAAGCTGCCAACAGGGCCCTGCTAATGAGTTCCCGCACCAGCAACCCCATGTTCACTTATTCTTGTTGCTTCTTGTCCTACATTGTCAATATCAATGACCAATCATTGTAATTGCCATTATAGTATAAATAACAATTAACTACGTAATATCACTGGTTCTTATCCACTATCAAGATAAATGGTGATCATTAATCGCTTTGTCAAGGTTATTAACCAAAATTGGACAGAAAAAACCGTGAACCTGTGATTTATGAAGGAAGAATCCCGTGCCTGCGTAGGAATTCCGCTGATGAGATGGATGGCTTTTGTGTCAGTTTGCAAGAACACCACTACCTCAGTCAGAGACGCCGCTCTCAGCCCTGCATCTGCTCTTCTTTGGCAATGCGCGTCTGCTGTTACTGGTGAACTTTAGATGAATTGCTTTCTTGAAAGGATGAGTCTTTCAAAGTCCTTGTGAAAGCACGGCAGATCCAATACTTGACATGTGACTTCCAAGCTACATGTTGTCTAAACCCAGCTCAAACTCCTGTATTTCTCCAGTACGTTGGGAGGGTATTGTGCTTCCTTCAAAACTCCAAACTTTTGGTCCTTCCAAAACTAGTACTCTTCCTAAAATCAACTTTCTTAGACCATGGGATAACCTCTTCGGTTGCGACTTGGACTCCAACTGCGCTCTCTTCGAACCTGACAAGCATTGCAAGGCAGCACACTCACAGCAGAAACTTTTCCAAAATTCAATAGATTTTACGTCCAAAAAACAAGACTTCCCCAAAGACAAACATCAGTTTCTTGTGGTAAGAACTTGATTAAGCAAATTGCGTAAGGACTGCATACCCGATCCCATGATGGTCAAATTGTGACTCCCCAGGACATCAGAATTTTTGGAGTCCAACAGATTCTAACCCCCCAAGTTCGGATGCAGATCGGAGTTGTTCCAGTCGCAGCGTAGTGAACTGTTGAGAGCGGCAAGACATGGCGGGTGCACGTGGCAATGAGTCGAATGTTTTCTTTCTTCGCAGCTCGACAATGGATGCCATCCACGTCCGCATCCTGCTGGGTAGTTGCTATGGACCAATGGATGGGGTACGGTTGTGTAACACTTGTGGTGAGCAAGCTGCTAGTTTGCATTGCCCATGATGAATCGACGCCAAATCTGCGTGATGAACTCCAAGAAAAGCTACCCATTAACAACTATGACATGATAGACCGCCATCATTACTGTCATCTTGAGGATTTTGGTTGGTCGCTAATCATCAATTGCTAACCAACCACGATTGAGTATGGCTCCTTAGCCATCTCGGACCAGTTCTTGCTTTCTTTTTCAAATCACATCTTGAACCAAATCATTCATGACCCACCATGACTCAATTCAATCACCAACACTCAACCATCATCAATCATGTCTTCTTTAACAAAGCGGAACACTGTCGCGCCTTGCCACAGATGCCATCTTGAGGCCTGGCTGGTGCTTCGGCTGTGAGTACCAGCTGATCGTTGTGAAGGAAACTTCTGCGACTCAGAACAATTGTGTGACATAACCAGAGGATGACCCCAAAGCTGTAAACCCAGTTTTCCGTAAATGTTCCAGGATCGATTTTTTCAAATGAGTCATTTATATGATGAAAAAAGGGAACATCATTGTAGATTTGAAGGTCGAGTAGAGCCAATAGCGAACCATGCAAACACACCCTGCGTCCAGGTAAGCAACTGGAAGAACCTCCGAACCCGATGTAACTAGGTCTCCCAATGATGACAAATGGGAGATCACGATAAACCTGTGTTGGAAGGTAAGTGAACAGCGTAAAATTGGTTAACAATTAAATTTTGTCATTCTCCCCACTACTTGCTATTTTACCGAGTATTATATACTGAGCATCATTGAGCACCATTGTCCTCATGGAAATAAAATCTTATGAACCAGTCTTAACAAGCATAAACAATTTTTCATCCTCATCTAAAATCTATCAAGGATTGAATCTCCAATGATGATTGCTCATGATCATCAACCGCTAGTAGCCATTATCAGCCACTAATAACCATCGTGAACCATTCTTAGCTAGATAATGGCTGATACCATTCCCTATATTGGTTCTCAATATCACTCCCTATATTGGTTATCATCAACATCAACTATTAGTTTTTTTCAGCCATGGTTGTTGTCACCCTTATCAATCATTTTCAGCCATCATTGGTGGCGTCTCTGTTCATCGCCAGGCCAGAGAGGCATCAAGCGCACGTGAGGGACAGAGAACTTGTCCTGTGACGACGCGTCACGGGACGAGGATGGTGAAGGAACGGTTGCGGCTAGTGGGTTAATTAGTGGTTGATTAATGGTTAGTCAATGGTTGCTTCTTGGGTGAATTGGGGGTGATTAATGGTCAATTAGTGGGTAATTAACGGTTGATTGATGGTTACTTAGTGGTTGCTGAGTGGCTAATTGGTGGTTAATACTGATTTGTACTAGTTGATAACGGTTAATATTGCTTGTAATGAAGGCTGATAATGCTTAGTAATGGCTACGCTGGAAATGCTTACTAATGGTTGGTATAGTAATCATGGCTGTAATGGCTTATGAGTGGTTGTTGATGGTTGAATTGTGATTGATCATGCTTCAGAATGGCAGTATGCATGATGATCAATGGGTATCATGTTTAGCAATCATGCGGATATGCCCCCAGCTATATCGACCCCGTGACTAACAGTTATGGCTCATAGTGAAATGCCGACAACGGTTGGCGATTCTTGGTTGTTGGCATTGGCATTGACTTTTGGACTTTGGACAAACTGCATTGTTTCCACATAACGAGAAGGGATATGAAGTAAAAGGCCCGCAACTATTGTGAAGTATATGCAGCAACTCTAATATGACTCATCGTCATGCCACGGTGGAGGAGAACCCCGCTATGCCCGGTAGCATGTCATCCACTCATGATTTACCAGCTGCTTTACTGACACTGGGACACTCAGCTGATCCTTTCGCCATCTTCCTGGGCCAATCCCCGAGTCTCTACGAATGCACTGTCTCCAAGTTCAATGGCAAAATGTTTCTCATACGGCAGTAAAAACAGGGTACCCCAGCTGTTCACATCGGATGACCAAACTAGTCCAACTGTTGGGATGTTCACCTACCCCTCTCTTGCTGGGTCATTGATCCATTCCCAGATGTACCAAGATGCTGCTGGATTATCACCTGCCATGGCTGCTATGAAACACCTCAGCAACGGCCCCCGCGCAGTCCGACAAATGAGAGACGTGAACCTGACAGTCGAAGCTGTGACAGGTGCGGCTTGGGTGAAAATGACTTCCACGGTTGCTGCTGATCTCCGTTTGATTCTCACCACATCCTGACTTCACATGACTTCACGACATCATTTTCCCAATGCATCATTCTCCAATAACTATTTTGCGACTCATGAGTCATAGAAATTGTAAGCAAGATCTCTCGGGCGTGGCGCGAAGCATATTGATTCGATTGATCCTCGATCAATTCGTCTGATTTGTCACTTGCGACAGCCGATCCAGGAGCCATGCTGCTGAGTTCAGCCAGAAATCAACTGCCAAATTCTGGTGCCAGTCGTGAAAGGAAGCAAGCGGAGGTGGCAACAAGAGAGAGGGTAGATAAACATGCAGCTAGATCGATTCCCGCGGCAAATGCACAGAAAGACTGTTGACAAAAAAGATCTCATGCTTGCGGTGGATAATTTTGAATCAGACTAGATTAGGTTGGAAACATAGGTAGGTGGATGGGCAAACAGATATATAGGTTAGGCAAGGAGGTTACATGCATATATCAATATATATATATATATAGATCGACACACACACACACACCAATGAAATGAGATGGGAGGAGAAGATCGTAGAATAAAAGATAGATCAACGGACAGCTGGCCAAACAGCTCGATAGAGGTATAGGAACAGAGATTACACACATAGATAGATGGACACACAGACAGCTGGATAAATGGGTGGGTGGATAGAGAGATGGATAAGGGGAGAATTTGAGAGAAAGATAGGACAATAAATAGATAGATAGATGGATAGATAGATAGATATGCGGCATGTGCGCTGTGGGGAAGAGCGAGTGGAACCACTTTTCTGTTGTGCTCCGCATCGCGAGAATTTGGTTCTGCTGTCAATAATTGCACCCATCATCACCGTCATCCTCTTCCTGCCCCTCCTCATCATCACCATCCTGAATCAACCTTTCACTGTTCATGAAACATCATAAACCATCATGAAGCAATTCTTTTCATACACTTTGGGAATCCTTTGGACCTGGACAAAGCCAAAGTTGAGGCCCAAGTGATTGCAATTTGCCCAGCGTGCGCCTGATATGATCGCGCCACTGGACTTTGGGTCCACCTGAGCCAGCAGCAATGGTTTGGGGTAGCCATGGAGGGCCTCAAAATCAGTAAGCATGGTTAACCGCTATTACTAACCATTACTAGCCATCAATCTAATCATGATGAGATAACCATTCCTCCACCATCCATCCACTGTGGAAATGGCAATGTGCAGCTCAGCTGGTGACATGCTGTCTTGATAGCGGCACTCCACCAACCACGTGGCCTCAGATCGCGTTTGCCAAAAATGTTGGTGACCAACTCTTGGTGTTGACTGGACCAACAATTTGATAGGGAAGTATAAGGAATTTATCATGGTTAATGTTCAACAAATGGTTAACAATATAGGGAATATAATGGTTAGTGATGCTTAACCAATGGTTAATGCTCAACAAATGGCTAATGATAGTTAGTTTTGCTGGTCGATGATGGTCCATAAGCATTGTTGGTGGTGCTGGCTTCTTCTCCCCGGTTAGTATTGGCCTGGACAGCGTTTGCTTGGGTGTTCATCTGCCCATAGCCTGCGAAACCCATGGGGGGTTGCTCTTGGCGCACCATGCCCAAGTGGGCGTTTTCGCACTCAAAATGACCGTAGCGACCTGTGGTTGCAACAGTTGCGCCCTTGTTGAGCAAGTCTGCTATATCCAACATCGCTGCTTCTTCATCCTATGATCCCCTGTCATTTTGGTGCGGGTTGTTATCCCCTATGATTCTATGATTGCTCATCAGTAACCACTATCCCAAGAGCATCACTGAGCATCAACAACCAGCACAGTTGATTGTCCCATATTGGGATTGGTGGGATTTAATCACCAACCATCTCTCGTTGATGACATTGAGCCTTATCAAACATTCATGACACAATGATTCAGAATGATTAAACACCACCATAAATGAACCGTGAATAACAACAAAGAACAATTTTCAAATGGTTCATAATCATTTCTGGCCATTGATACAACAAATGAACCATCATAGCCACTACAAATCGTGATCATCAAGCATTATCGTTGACGGTCACTTATCCATCACTTAGCCATTAGTTGACCACCCCTAAACATCGCTTCACCATTGCGAACGGCTATCCAATGCTTCAACATCACTGAGTCGAAGGCGTGGGGCTCTCGCATATCGACCCAAAAGGGTTGCCCTGAGAGCACCATTCGGAGAGGTGAAGACCTGGTTAATGATTTTTAGGGACCTAACAGGGGATATAATTCTAACTTATGACAACCATTATAGTGGTAATGATATCGCAGGTTGGCGGTCAATTTCGCGCTGCGCTTGGAAGGGCTAGTAATGGTGAGATGGTTAATTGATTCTATCGGGAATTCATGACTAATTATGGTAATTTAATATGTTTTATCGGATAAACGAACTTACCATCGGATATTGATGCTTGACGATGAAAAAGTGGTTGTGAATGATGATTGTTGACGATTGCTTCTGACGTCTAATAGGTTGACAACCGCTAATCATGGTCGATTCTGGTTGTTGCGAATGGCAACAGTTGATCATAAATGATCATTAAAGTTGCTTTAGGATGGATTGTGGATGCGCATCCTTAACCGATGGATTTTTCTGATGATTGACCATCCTTAGTCATGATTAATTTCAGTCAAAACTGGTCAATCAGTCATGCTTAGACTCGGTGAATCGCCAACGATTCAGCAAACAATGGGGTAGTGGACTTTCAGAACCATGACGGCGTGGCGAATGGCAACGCCACGAAGCCTGTTGAATAACCAACACGATGCTTGGCACCATGAATCGTGAGGGGAAAATCATTGGAATATGCGACCATGAAGGGTCACCTCCAACAAGAGTTGCATGGCACCATATCGGTTTTGTCCATAAATGGCGTAAAACTGGAAGTCTCCCAAGCAATCATGGCTATCAACTTGGATGATTAGTAGGCACCACCATGGCTATGGACAAATCCATTTGCTTAACCATTGAACCATTGTTGTTAATTATGATCCCCCATTGTTAACCATTATTGAGGGTTATAACCCCTACAAAACACCATCATTATGGGCGCATCTCTGACTTGCCAGGGCCAGGTGCTGTTCCCCATGTAGCTTTGCAGGATCGCACCATGGCTTCACAGCCCTTCCGGATGTTGGGTCTCTGCCATCTGATCATGACACCCTTGTGGGAACAGCATGGCTAGACAAACCCTGACAGAACCACACTACTGTCATGTAAGCAGTATCAACTACAACTACAGATAGTTACTGTATAAACAATACGAATTCGTAGAGCTCTGTTGCCATATCCCTATGGCCATATACTCAGTAGCTGTGGATGCCATGACCTTGCGCCGAACCGAGCGTTCATGGCGCCTGAGGTGGCCGATTTGCCATTCACCGTCATGGAGGTGGCATACTTTCCGCAAGTGGCCTCAGCGGGTTTTCGCAGCGTGCGATCCAGGGATACCCATGCTGCCAGGCGGAGCGGATGACGGTTGGCCAAGCAATTCTTTCATCGTTATCATGGTTGACCCTTAGTAAACATCACCCAGAGTAGCCATAACCTGCTTCACCATCACCATAACCTGGTTCACCATCACCATGGTCAGCCATTGCTGAGCATTGCTAAAACGAGGGATGTCACGAGGGTCAGTCTGGAGCAGCAGTCGCATCCATCCAGCTGGCCTCCAGGTAGGCCCCGTTGGACGTGGCGGGAATTGTGTACCTCAGCGGCATGGATGCGATGCGACAACCATGAGCTGGCCGTTGATTGGCAAGTCGAGTCATTTGGTGGTTTCTCAACATAGGGAGCCCCCAAAATGGTTAGTTTATTACTATGAATGTTTAATACTGGATGATTTGGGGGCACCCCTCTTTTGAGAAACAACCAGTCGAGTTCAATCATTTGTTGACATTGGCCACGTGTTCATCAGTTTGCCATCAGCTGTGTCAGCCAAATCGCTGGAGGAAGTTTCTGCAGCTGAGTTGCCAATATTGACCCGTCTCCAAGTCTGCATCCTGAAAGCGCAAGTTCAGCCCATAGCTGCACTCTTTTACTGTGAACATATCTCAACCTTTAAATTTCCATACGCTGCATTCAGCTACTGTCGGAACAATTTCATTTCACGTTCTCCCACATTCATTAAATGGAAGGATTTCCGCGTGCAGGGAAGAAAAGATTTTCCCACGAAAGGACACATTTTCTGCATGGCCTTGTCCGCTTTCAAGTACTTGTTCTTGTCAGTCTTCACCTGAAACAAATGCGCAGATTCATGGATCATGCGAGCAGTCGTCACGCCGCATGGATTGCTGCGGTTGACTTCTTTACGTTGCTTACAATGATCCCTGTCATTCGAAATTCCCCAATATCCATCTCCTGAGAAACAATCATCAATATGTTTCAGCCAGCCACAAGCTAGCAGTTTTGAAAAAGCTGCTTGGAGTATCTTGGAGTCTGGATTTTATTGTTTCCAATGTAGCACTGGCAGCCAACGGGCCCAAGATGATGCCAACTCGCTGTCCGATGCTCGATTTTTCGTAACTGGAATACCAATCTCAAGCTGATCTTTCACAAATCATCAGCCATTCATGATAATCATCATCCATCAGCACCATCATCCACCATGATCAATAGTCGTTCACGGATGATGTTTCTGTCTAATGGTTGAGAACTAGTAACTTTGCTTACTGATGCTTGAGAGTGGCCAAGATTTTCCTCCCGCCTTCAGATCGGAAATCTTCACAACCTCAGGACGGTGCCATTCTCTGCTGCACCCAGGGTCGATCCCAAAGCTCTGTTAGCTCCACAGGGACTTAACGACACCACTTGGCATCAAGTTCCCAAACCTGCTTGGACACCAAGGGAAGGATCCAAGCATCAAACTTCTGCATTACATGTTGACACTTGGAGATTTTGCAAGTTCACCTGACCTATGAATTTACTCTTTCCAGCAATGTTTCACCTGCAACATCTCGGCTTCCCAGCATGTTGGAATTCGGGCGGCTGCAAGCAGCGGATGCGATAGTCATGGGACTGTCGCAGCACAGGAGTTGACGCAAATGAATTGGATCTCATGAACAACATGGGCTTTTCTAAGCCATTGGGAGCTCCAAAAGTTTATCTAATTTAGTGTAAAAATGGTTCATAACCAACACATGGATCCAGTCGTCAATTGAATGATCTCATGGATTCACAAAAAACGACGGGCTGAGCATCGCTATCAGAGACGCACAGCTTGCGCACCCGGGTCTTGCCACCGATGCCCATGAAGCCGCCAAACTTTTTGCCTGCGCCACGGGTTTTGCTGAGGATCTTTCAACGAACATGGGTCTTAATGTGAGCAACTTAAGAAAGATTGAGTTTCAGATCCTTCGGTTCTTCACATCCAATCATCACAATTCAAATCCAATCATAATCTGTTGCTAAATCGATTCGCAATCTCCTCATTGGGATCCAGCAATGCCATCTCGGTTGCTTCTGTGATGCTCCAACGGGATCCAGTGTTACCCGCCGCCTGAGGGATCCTCCAGGGTGATGGTCACCGTTCGGTCCAAGGCTGCGACCGTGTCATTGGTTTGGAACTCGGTCGACGTGTCAGATCCGGCAGATCAGATCATCCAGAAGGAAGTTACCGGTTGATAGATGCAGAAATTCGATGCAGTCAGAAATTTGCTTACAGGTAGAGGTTCAGTGATGGCAAGAGATGGTGACCCAAGTGGTGCTTCATGGTCGATAGTCTTCATGGTGGTTCCCTTCATGGCGGAGATGGTTGACGGCCAACGAGAAACAACCAAAGTCACACAAAGAGGTGCCATCAAAACCATCATGCGGCTGTCGCATGAAGCATGAACCAACGCTTGGTTGAGAAAAACTATGTACATATAGATAAGTATATATATATATACATGTATAAATATAAAGGAAATATAGACAATTATATATAAGTATGTAAATATATATGTATATTATGTAAATATAAATAAATAAATAAATAAATAAATAAATAAATAAATATATAAATATATATATATATATATATATATATATATATGGTACCCCCCCCAAGATCAGTGGTCAAGTTGTTCTCAACAATAGGTTTGTCATGAATTATGTT
>VSDK01009972.1:158691-202371 GCA_009767595.1 Symbiodinium kawagutii
CCCCCCCCACCCATTCCAATGAAGCAGCGTAACATTCAGCTGAGATCTCCAGGAAAGAAACATTCAGCCGAGATCTGCAGGATCATTTCGCTTCAAAATTTCATCTTTTTGACTTGGACGTCCCAATATTCAGGGACCACAATTGCGCTCTATTCAATTGTACTCGTACCGATTTTAAACACGTTTTTTCTAATCATGGCCTATTTAATAATGTTCTGTCTCATCACAGCCTGTCACATTTGGTTTGATTTTACCATGCCTGTTCAATTATGACTTATATGCTTTATTTGTTAATATGCATTATGTAACGATAACACATTTGACAATGCCTTATTCTTGCACGTTTTAACTATGCTCTATTATTACTGCCTGGTTGTCTTGTATTTAACCAAAATCATTTAATAATGCATGATTTCATTCTCCCCCATTTTTTGTACCGTACACATATTTAGATTTGCGTTGTTTAATAATTTAATTGCGCTCTTTTAATATTTGACTTATTTGAAGACTTTTTTTTCCATTACGACTCTATGTTGTCTATTAGTCATGCCTTATTTCTGCATTTTATTTTTTTCCTCAATCATGCCTTATTTGCATCTAATTATGGACGATTTAATCTTTCTAATTGTGGTCGGTTTCATTACGGCCTACATTTTTGATAACGATGAGCATGTCGCTACAATTTGTTTTTTCCAATCTGTTCGATTAAGCCATCACCCAATTCTGTAGTTTCACTTTACTACAGAGTTAATGTACAATGAACAAATAGTATTGGCATTGCGATTTTTGTTTCCGTCCCTATTCTCATTCGATGTCCTATTGTGAGAATTCTTTTATTCAGTGCAGCGACCGATTAGAATTATTTTCGTTATCAGATCATGACCATCTTTGTTGATTGTGACTAGGAACTGATGTAATTGTTGTGCTTGTTGCAATGAATATTATCATACCTGTGTGCGCTACTTATAGTATAAGGCTTACTATCATACCTGTGTAAAAGCCAAATGTTTGAAAGCACACTTGTTGATTACACAAGCCCTTTAACAACAAAAAACACAATTTCTTTTGCATAACTAGTATTGCTCTTGGTAAACCCTAAGGGCGCGAGGGGGTTAGGATGGGTATGTTGATTCACAAATACAACAACTTTATCGGCGCTACAATCTTGGATGCAGCTAATCGTGGAATAAGCTTTGTAAAGCAGTATCAGATCTGCAGCCCACAATCTTACAATGCAGGCAACGCAATGGAATAATATTTCTAGCAATAGTTATGTGGAGTCATGGAGGGTAAGTTAAAGAAAGATAACAAATACAGACATTTCAACTTCCATAGGTTGATTCGACGGGACCAGTAATAAGAGTAGTACTACAAAACTCATATGCCAAATGATTGATTAAGCAAGATATGATAAATAAAAATAAGAATCACTATCAGTGGGAAAGACCGGAATGTCAGTTGTTACTTTAGATCAAAAGCAATAACAGGACTTTTTGTACAAGTAAGACATAAAAATTAATATTGAATGCAGTATGTGGAGTAATTCAAATGGAAACAAAATCACTTTTGAATAATCAATAGCACATCATCTCTAAATGACCTCACTTCAGCGCAGTTACCGTACCAGTTTCCAATCTTACTACCTCCACAAAGGTAGCTGGTGGAATACTAGCAATCTTTTTACTTAACCGCGGCAGCAGTAATTGTAGTAGTAGTAGGACTGCAGATGCTAATGTTATCTAATATTGGTGCTTGTCTAGAGTAGCAAACCTTTTGTTGTCATTGAGAAGGTTACATGCGTGCATTAAACACATAGGATGTTTTCTCTTCATTGTAATGATTGCAAGGGTTAACTACTAGTCAGGCAAAACATAATCATATGCATTGTATTGACCATAGATCATACAATGATATTCCTCCACTCACTTCCCTAGTTGTAGCTACAGAAAACATAGTCATGATTTGATCATCATAATAGTTCTGTGCGATTTTGCATTAGGTATTTACATTGTACAATAGGACATCAAATAGTAGTAGAAGCAACAGATAAAGTAACGGTATTACTAATGGTGTTTCCTGTAGATGAAGTGAATGTAGTAGACTGAAATACTAGAATTTACCGATGGTTGAATGAAACTGCTTGAAGAAACCAAACTGAGAGACATTCAAATTCAGGAACAGAGAGATGGTAACCAGAAAAGAAACCAGGCATGATTAGACGACAAGTCAGGGATTAGTTGGGAGCATATGAGGGATCCCAAGAGAAGAAGTTAGGGATCTCTGTCAAACAAGTTACGAATGATGAGGAAACAAGTGGGATGCAACCAAGGCATCAATGTATGTAAACACTACAAACACCGATCTTGGAGGGGGGGGTAGCATATATATATATATATGTGAAATAATATACGCTATGTTTCTATACAGGGAAGCTAGCAAGACTAGTGGGAAAGAAAAATCATGCTCATGTAATTCCCTCTTGTTTCTTTATGTTTGTACGATGCAATACTTTCCGACAGAGACTCCAGGTCAACTCATTCCATATTGCTATGGCCTAGAATTTGTCAACAAGCAGGAGAAAACGATAGTTCCACGGGGTTCAGGCCTTGTTGGCACGGGCGCCAAATCAAACCTATAAACACTCCACAGAAACAGATCACAAGTGTAAACACCTTTTCGATTCAGGAGGTTTAATGAACAGAAGGAAATCAGTGAAATCAATCAATGACACCTATCACATCTGGAAATACATCAATCATGTATCATAAAACCTATAACACCTTGAAACAAATCACAAGTAATGTTACCCCCCCAATTAATCAACCCAGGGTATATTAATCCTGGGTTAACATTGTAATTTCTTTATTTAGTTAACATTATAAACTAAAAAACATCATTGATTTTACAGGACTGCCACGGCTCTTCAACTCACGGAGCGCCAGGGCACAGGGATCTCAATGGGATCCAGCGGGCTGTACTTCAACTCTTTGCCATCCACCTGCGCGAGCGACTGGAGAAACTTGGGACCAACCAACCTGACCAGGGGAAAGCAGAAATCGATGAACTCTTCGAGAAATTTCGTTATTTCATGACCAATCGGCTTTCCAGAAATTTCGAGAAGTCACTGTGTACTCTTTGAGCAGTTCATTTGAAGAGAATCAATGACTTCGAGAATCAGAGAAAACAGTGATGACCAGTGTGTTGCTTGGCTCCAAACCCAAATTTTTGGCAAGTGCAGCAAATCGTAGTGCTGGAGGTCAAGACCTAAGAGAGCGCAAGATCGAGAAATGGTCAATACTCAATGGTGCCTACTCTCCTTTCATACTGGTCGGTCGACTGTGGCAAATAACGGCTGGTGACGAACAATGACAATGTTCGATATGGTTCATGTTTCTGGATACTGGTTCATACCAGTGGATATCAGCCAACCACGAACCATCTAGTGTGGTTTGTTGTACTGGGTCCATAGATGGTGGTCACAAGACTGGGGTCTCCCTTCTCCAAACACGCAATTTGGCTTTCCAACAGTTGGTTCGAACATTTTTGATGAGTCTTGTGGAACCTTGCTGGAAAAACGACGATCAAAAAGGATTCAAGCGCAGCCTGGGAAGCCGGCCTATCGTCATTGTAAAACTCCTGAAGTGCTGAGGAATCAGCCCACTGATCGGCGAAATTGTGACTTCATGGGACTTGTCTCGTGATCATTCTGTGAGTCATGGACTCCAGCAATTTCGCAGAAGCTTCTGTGGTACAATTTGCCTTCGGCCGCGACTGACTGGCAACAAACCAAGCGCGCAGAGTGCTACCGTCGTACCACGCGTGTCCTGACCCCCGGATTTTTCACATAGAGACTGAAGTCGGTCATCTTGCCGTCAAACGCAGGCTCAAGGTTTCCCTGGCTGTCAGTGGCATTGCTGGTTAGTGTCGCTTATTGTTGGCCAATCAACTGTTACTAAGTTGGTTCATTATGGTTGACAGTGATGGTTGACAGCAATGGATGGAAGGACTGCTGGTTGACAATGATGCTGAATGAATAATGATTAATGCATGGATGAAAATCATGGTCAATTCCTGAGGTTGATCGTAAGAAATATTGGTCTCATATTGACTGCTTGACTGTGGTGACCAAAAGCGGAGCAACTATTGTGGATAGTCCACCAAAATGTCCTGTGGTGAGCAAAAGCAGAGCAACTACTGTGGATAGATCCACCAAAGTGTCCCCAAGTCATGGTCAAGTTGGCAAATCCATTTAATCCATTTCTGGACCTGCGTGTGATCGGTGGAAGTGGGGCAAACTTGCGCATTCTTTGTCGGATTCTATCTCATTGTTTCGGGCACGTAGGATCCGAATTTTGAACAACCAGGTAGCTTCCTTTGTTTCACAACGTCCCCAGATTGAAGCAGTGTGACCCGCTGGATTTGAATCCCATCCAGGTCTTCATCCTTCAACCCAGATCATCAACAATATCTATTACTTGGAACAATACATTGATACAACGGTTTTGCTTGTATATTGTGATGCAACTGTCTTGCTTATATTTTGTTCATTTGGAACTAGTAGGAACTATTGTGTGTACCTCAGTTTCAACCATCATTCATCATTCGATGCCGCGATGCTCAGCAACATTGACATCCGGAATGTTGCTTTGCCAAGACTGGACATGATCATCCACTTTCCCTGAAGCAGAATCATGCGAATGAATGATCGATTACAAATCTCCATTCATTAATGGTGCTTCTCTCGTCAATTGAGGGTTAATTCCTGGCTAGTCAATGATTAATTAAAAGCAATTATTGAAACTTGCTAGTAAAAATCCAGAACATGGCCAATGAAAGATCCACATCTGTAAACCACTCCTGAGCGTCATCTCCCTTTTCACAAGTAGGAGCTTTAGCACTATTCATTCTAGAGCCACTGTTTGATGTTGTTAACCAGTACCACTATCAAATATCAGTAGAAATCATACGTGATCAAGCCATATGGGTGTTTCTGAAAAAAGAGAACCCCCTAAAAATGGGTGGTTAAATGACTAATAATCTGGATGATTTAGGGCCTCCACGATATAGTTTAGTGATCATTGAGTCTGTAGCAACTAAATCATTAGAATTACTATTAACCTATTCTTTAACAACATCATTAGAATTACTAGATCATTAGACAACTAAATCATGAACCATTCATCATATCACTATTCTTTGCAAAGGCCTTTGGATGAACATCAAATCACCTCCACGTGACACGGCGCCTCGCTGAAGGCGATGGATTTGAGGTTCAGCCAGTAGTGGGGCTGCGGCAAACGGTGCGGTGAAGCCCACATGACCGTGTTGGGGATCAGCCGTGCCACACGGCTTGGACTCATGAAGGATGCTGAATGATGGCAATCAGTGGAGGGTTCCTAGTGGTTATCATGGTGATGGCGATGAATGGAGGATTCCTAGTGGTGATCAATGGTCAAAATCAGACTTGATATGATCATGTTTGCCAACAATGGCCATCAGTATTACTGGGCATGGTAGATCACGATGACCTTTCAAGTACCGTTCTCAACATCAGCATTTCACCAGTAACCATTTGTCCCCTCAACAGCTTTGAAAGCTGTCGAGAAGGTATCTGGCATTTCTTTGTTCGGTCATAACGATCCCTTGAATTCTGGTTGAAAATCACTCTGTATCCGTAAAGGGAAGCCACTACTCCGCATCAGCCTAGAATCAGCCAACGTGATTGGTTGTTACTATTTATCGTGGTGTTCATGATTCTTATCAGTATCCTCACTCCTGTTCAAAGACCATAGCCAACAAGGTCACATCAGTATCCGCACTTAATCACTGTTGAGTGTTGAACAGATTTGTCTAGAAAAGGCTCAGAATTTTCATCTAGTGTTGGCTGGAATTTTTCATCAATGGCAGTGCTGGACCATTATTAGCATGATCAAGCGCTATCAAATAGAACGTGATTGCTGTTCAACGTGGTCAAGATCAGTCTTGAAGGTTCATATCCAACCAAAAAGTGGTAATAGGTTGGTAACACATATAGTTAACTAGTGTCCACTATTTATCCCTATCAATGTGTATAACCACCATTTACTCCGAGCCATGTGCACAAGATCCTCCATTGCACTGTCGCAATTCGAAGGGGCGAATCAGGGGATTGTGGCGAACGCATTGAAAGCCGAACCATGAGTGCCAAACACAAATCAACCGTTGGATGATCATTGACCATGATCAACCATGCAGCATTAATGGTCGATCCATACTAAGAAACTTCCATTGGTTTAGCTTCAATAGCTAGTGTTTTACCATGAAATAGAGGGGCTTATTAATATGGCTACTATTATTGTCATTCCTTCTTGCTTGTGATTCTTGGTGGATCATTTATCAACCGTTACTACCCTTCAGCTGTTGATGATCATACCGGATGAAGTCCAGCAATCAATCAATTTTGAACCATCCATTGCTAACTTTCTTTCTGTCATGAAGAAAATTGAAGCACTTTACACAATTGTTACATCACCATCCGCTGGTATTAAGCATCCGCTTTTTGCTTGTAAACCATGTCTACTTCTTCCCCCACCATCGTCAAGCACTACCTAACGATAATCCTTAAACCATCATGAAGCACTATCATCCCGTATCAGTGTTCGGTTCGTAACCAGTCCTATACCACCAGTGGTTGGTGTTTGGTTGCCCCATCCCAAGAATTTGCTCGTCAAATAGAAGCCATCATTGCTCAGTTGAGAAAAAACAATCATCTTGAAACCACCAACCAAATAACGATCATTAAACATCAACTAACCATTATCAACCCACCAACTAAACATCAAACAACCAAGAAGTTTGGCATGGCTCATCATTTGCAACCACCGTGCAAATATCCCAGGATAACCATGGGCCAATGAGACAATATTATAGTCGCCAATTGACCAAGGAACGGTCAACCAATAACCACGAACCACCAAGCAGCAATCCAGCAGCAATTCACCACTGAACTGAATCACCCGTACCATCTATTGGTGGTTTGTGAAGTTGTAGGGGTACCCCTAAAAATGGTTGCTTTATGATTGTAAATGACTACTATAGGATGATTTGGGGGACACCCCTATGGCCTGACAAACCTTAAATAGTAGCTGTTAGATCATTGTGGTTGGTGATGATCCCCCAGAATCCCTATTGTTAACCATTATAATCCCCAACAAAAAACCCTCATGATCAGCTATCAACCTATTAATTGTTACAATATCCCTATCATTCACCATGATGAACCATTCCGATTCTCAACTGACCAACACAGCATCAAACACCGGCGCCATTCACCGCCAAGTGACATCACCGGGCTCGCGAGGCCTGAGCGTGCCAGGGGCTTTAGGTGGGTGAACACTGGCTGGGTGGCGAATGACTAAGCGTGGTTAATGATGGCTATTAATGATGGTTAATGATGGTTACTAACCCTGGTTCATGTTGGTGACTGATGGCTATTCATGATGGTTGATGGTTTGTAAATGTCGGTTGATGATGGCAGTTTGTGGGCTTTTTGATGCTCCATTTTGGGCAAGGGTAATTGATTAGCGGGTTCATGATAGTGGACAATGGTGGTTAACTAGCAGGTGATTAGTTAGCTGATTAATGCTAGGTAATTAGCTGGTGGTTTATCTAGCAGGTTGAAAATAGTTCAGAATGGTGATGCAGTGGCTACAGGGTTAAGGTACTTAAAGATGACATTCCTTGAGAGCCAATGACACTTAGTAATAGTTACTGCTGGAGATTGATGGTCATTGAGGGTCATTGAGGGGCAAATCTAGTGGTCATCGTGATGGTTGATTGGTGATGGATAATGAGTGGATGATGATGGTTTACAATGGTTTTCACAGGCTGGTAGCCAGGTTCTTCACAGACCAGCTGGTCAGTTGACCATCCGAATAAGCTGCATAAAAAGTCATCCCAAATCTGTTAAGCAATCTATTCATCAAGTAATACTTTTGCACTATTTTCTTAGTGCAATAATGTTTAGTACGTGAAAGGTTGTCCTGGTGGCTCCCAACTCCCCCTTAAAAGCGAAGAATGGCCATGGATACCCTGAAACACGGCTCCTGTCCTGTCCAACTATCCTCACATAGTTGGTTGATCTGCTTTGCTGTTTGGTGGTGAACAACGGTGAATTCATAATGAATAACGCTTCATGATTCATCACAATGTTGTGAGACTATTGGTTAATCATGATTGATCATCGTTAATACAGGGTGATTGAAAGCTCCATTCAGAGATAGTTCAGGCGTTCCACCATTTATTTATTCGTACACCCATTGCAGGTTGATAGAATCTGATGGAATCTGAACATGTTGTTTTCTCGCCTTCAAAAGGTGTAAATGGGATCTGTTTATCAAAGCATCCCCTTTCTGAGAGGCAGAAAAGCATGACCTGTCTGGGGAACCGGACCCAAGCTGCACTCCTTTGTCTTCCTCTTTCTTTGCATCAAGGACAGTGAAGAAGCCTCAACCGTTGCAAAGTCACGGTCATCTACCATTCCGTTGCACATCAGTTCTGCACTCAAAACGCGTTGTGCAAAGAATTTCGTCCTTTGGCCATGGCAGCAACCAGCAAAAACCGTCTGAGAGGTTGGCTCAGCAAAATCATGCACCTGCATTGCTGCAATTGCGTAGGCTTTTTGCTCTTGGATTTGTCACCAGAACGGGCTTTGAAGGTCATTAGTCTGGACCCTACCACTGTCTGCTGTCAAAAGCACCCCTACATGACCTGGCTCAGCACCAAAATCATACGGTTTATTCAACCCTCGCACTGGACAATTCAACCAGTATATAGTGCGGATCTGCATACATATACTCCACAAACTCAAAGCTTCATTCAGTCGGAGTATTCTCCAGCGAATCAAACGTTTCTGACAGATTGAGAAGCGACCAGAGCGATCTCGACCCCAACAAGCCGGCCACCCGGTTTTCTTGATTCTCAATACCATATTACGTACACCATCTGCGTTATCTATATCTAGATCTGCATGTATATCTATACTAAATTTGACAGTGCCGTTTCCATTTCGCATCTTTTGCAAGCCGCCGCTTTTCACAAAGGTTGGTGCGCAACAGAATCATTGCCGTGCAGGATCTTTCCTTTGCCCAAATAGTCCAGGGGACAGCTTATGTCTGGGTATGCTGGGTGATCTAACAATCTGGTGTAAACCAAGGGTGGTTTCTTATCACTATAAATCCTTCATAAAAAAATTATTTAGAGGTACCCCAGTTTCGAGTAACAAATGGGGTTTCCTAAAAAAGGGTACCTACAAATCATTCAACATCAGCCATTTATAGTAATGAACCAACTATTTTTGGGAGTGCCCTCTTTTTGAGAAAGCGCCAAATCCATTTCACAGACAATTACAGCAATCCTGACCTCAGAGTTGATTATCCACCAGCGGCACACCATGTCTTGGCAAATATGTCCCTATGCCCATCCCTTGTTATAGTCATGGGGCCATTCCGACCCCTTGAGAAGCAATTAATCAATTGTCACCCGTAGCCGATATTGACATCCTCGATTTTCCTATGGTGAATAATGTTTATCATCCACTACCCATCACTTCATTATACAAATAACCATTGAAAAATCATTGCAGTAGTGAGCAGATATGGCTGGGGGGCAAAACCCTGTACCCTTGGTTCCCAATCATTCACCAGGCTGTTTTCCCTATTAGTGTTGGTGGTTATCCCCTACTAGTTGGTTAATTATTGACTCATAGCCATATAGTTGGTATGTATCCCCTATAATTGCTCGTTATATCTAGTTATCATCCCCTATTATTAACCACCTAAACCAGCTATTATTGACTCATAGCCATATAGCGATACCACCCAAGTCTCACTTGGAAGAATCGACACCTCCCAAGCGTGGAGGCCATGACTCCTGGAGCGAGTTCTGGAGATGCGATTTGGTGCATGACAACTGGGAGCATGGTGGTAAATAATGATATAGTGGTTAAATGGTATAACAAATGTAATGATATGATGGTATAATGTATACAAATGATATCAAATGATCATACTCCTTCAATTTAATGGTTTTTTAAGGTTAACAATCGTGAATATCATGCTTGACAGTGAATTAATGCGTAGTGATCAATCATTAGCAATGGTTGATAGAGAATGTGAATAGTATAATAGTGCTTCAGTACCAACAATGATAGGGGACGAGGATGACTGGTTACAGGTTGATAAACGACTGTCGATTTTTGGAGAATCATGCTTAATCAATGGTCGATTGACAGTTGATGGTCAAGAACGCTTCATTGAAAGTGGCAAACAACAGGCAATAATAGGTAAGAATGATTAGTGGATTCTTGTCGACCAATCCAAATAACAACTGACCATGGTACTTCACGATTAATGGAGGTCACCATTAATGGACCTAGTGACTCATAGTTGAGCCATGCTAAGAATTGGAGCATCTTTGACTCGGATGAGTTGCATCCTTCAAACCAGTGCCAGAGACCGCCGTCGCCCGGTCCTTTTCCCATCACAATTTGCCACAGGCGCGACGCGTTCGCGTCGCGTCTTCAAGTTGTCTTCGGAACCAGCCAAAACAAACTTGGGAACTGAGATCACATTGCACAAGAAAGAAACCACTGAGGCCTTGCAAATCTGTAGATACTATAGGTTTTTCATGAAACATCAAATCCGTGATTCGCCGGAGCCACAGAAGACTGCAGAGAAAATTCAGGCTGTGAAGCTCCAAGAAATTCATGCGTGGTAAACACAAAGAAGGTAGCGGCAAATCGAACCCAGGCAAGGCCTGCTTGGTTGCAAGTGGAAGTGACCAATCCCAGCAGCATCCAGTGGTATCTGTGGCGCGCCAGCAACCCTGTGGTCCCCCTGGGGAGGTACTGAAACGACTTTCATCACGCCGAACAGAAGCCTTCCGAAGACCTTGGCTGACAAAGCTTTGAGTTTCAATATGCCAACATGGCTATGGGTCAATATTAACCATCCAATAATGGGGGATAATGACCAACAATGATAAGGGAAAACAATGGTTAATGATGGGAACCACGGGTGCGGGGTTTCGTTCGTCGCTGAGACCTGTTTCATCAATGCTGCTGATCGGTGCAAGGGCAAGGATGACTCCTAAGATCTCCTGAGCGCTTTCACAGCCCAGAACCAACAAAGGTCTGCACGACCTGACTGATTTAGCTTAACATTCGGACATGGAGAGTGTGTGTCATGGGGTACGCTGGTTGGATCCTGTTGACACTGCGAAGGCATCATGCTGAGCAGGCGCCGCCTTCTCCAACCCTTGCTCGAAACCAGTGTCACGGCAACAAATCCATTGGCATCCCGAAGAATCCAGCAAATCACCATGAAGCACTACTAATCAACCGTTGCCCCCACTATGAACCAACCATGCACCACCATAAACCACCATTACTAGCCACTATCCTCCTCCTCCTCATCATCATCATCATCCTCCTCCATCACTGATTCACCAAACATCAGCAGCTACAATTCCTCAAAGTGATGCTCCGTCGCAGCGGATGACCAGGTCTGGGCAGCCCAACATACATCCCTGGATGATCGTGCAGCCTGCGCATGCGAGCAGTGCTACTATGCTTGGGAGACCCGTCAGGAGACCTGTTGGGAGACCAGACTTCATTCAGATCGATGTTTGACCGAGAACTGCAGAACTGGTGTGGCAAAAACTTCCTTTGTTACCAACTGAGAAATCTTTCACACATGGTGCTTTTTGCGACCTAAAAGCTCCCAGCGGTGCGCATGAAATCTGTGCTGTAGGGTCTCTCGGTTGCAATTAGTTGTGGATACAGCTACGGACCTGAAAGTTCCCTCCCCCCCTTGAAGCACACTAAAATCAATGGGTTCGCTAGGAGGTTTAATACTTGGGGAAATGATTCCAAACGGCTACATGTCAGTGTATCCCAGCCGTTCCCGACACATGCAGAATGCTCATTGCCAGCATTTGAAGCTGAACAGAGTAAAAACCCATTTGGGTATACTAATAGTTAATGATGGCCAGTAATGGATTGCAGTGTTCTGGTTGGTATTGAGTTCATTGATGGAATTTAGCTGATGTTCATAATATTCATATGGGTGTTTCTCGGAAATGGGACCCCAAATCATTTATAGTAAATAAATGATCCATTGCACCCATATTTCCTAGTGTCTCTTGGTGTCCTGACGCTTGCCACCCGGCTGTTCGTCGAGTCACGGGATGCAGGCTCCCTTCTTCAGCGCGAACATGCACAGGGTGTACTCGGGGGTCTGGGCCACATCCTCATCGCGGTGGATCGAGGGCGGCTCCCAGGCCCCGTGTCACCAATCCTTGGTCGCAGGTTCCCATCATCCACTAAACCCTGAACAGCCAGGAATCCAACCTCTATCAAACATGATTGAGTTGTAAATACGGATCAACCATCATTATCATCCAGTATTGCTAGTGATAAACCATCAATCCACCATCGACAAACTATCAGCAACCATCAATTAGCCAGTGTTGACCAGTATTAACAACTGTTAGTTCTTGATGTTCAAACAGTACATAGTATCACCAGTAGCTGGTGGTTAGTTAATCCACCATTTAACCAGAACTAGTTGTGATGAAAAACGCACCATTGTGCACAACTATCAAGCATCAATCATTTGTGAACCATGAACCAACATGATCAACCATTCTATTCACTTTTGAACACCACCATTATTAACGACTTTCTGAACCAACCTTATTCACCATTTTATTCAGGTTCAGCAACCATTGTTAACCCTTATTAACCCCTATCATGCATCCTGTGGCATTCATCGCCTGCCCCAGCATTCACCGTGCTCACTAGCTGCAGGGCCTTTGACACATCGCCAGGCTGGGCCTGTTGACCTATGATTGATCAAGAAACCATTGGAAACTATATGATTTTTGCAATGGTTTGTCATTTTTAGATTGGTTTATCATAGTAAAAACACATTGGTTTATATTTCTAATGGGAAAACTAGTGTCAAATAAACAAGTATCCGAAGCCATAGGCGATTTTCATGACTAAATAGAAATTTCGTAATAAGACATACATCATCATTTCATTTTAATCCATACGAGATTAGAAATCATGCAACTCTCATCATGAAGATCATCTTTCCAATGGCTTACATCAATAATCGACAGAGGGCGCCAATATGAAAACATGCCAGAAATGATTGCTACAATCCACAAACGCAACTCGAGCGCAATTTACCAGCAATTGCTGCCCTAGTCCTTGTTGGTGCCAGGGCACCCCTGCATAAACATCGACATACCCCGATTTGTCGTTTGCTGAAAGGGCCGTGAAGGCCCCTTTTTGATGAGCTTCTGGACATACGATCAACATTCGGACATCCTCAAACACTTGTCATTCCGAGCACATCTAACACCAGGCCTTCCTTGCGTCACCTGACAGCGGATAAGTGTCCTTTGCTTTCTTATACACACACTTCACAGCTATGAGAGTGCAGCACCGCTGTTAGTCGCCACGTTTTAAAACCAAGACGACCTACGGCTGTAGTCAACCCAAGGATTCGTGGTCGTATTCAGAAGGTTTGAACCATTACTAGCATTTGTTGACCACTCTTACCCAGTAGCAACCTACGATCGAGCAATATCAACCATCCTGAACCATCGGAACCACTACTTGCCTATAAAGAACCCACATTTCAGCATCCTCGACACAATCTCACCAGTACTAGCCATTATCAGCCTGAAATTTGCCGGTATCAACCAACTTAACCATGATGGACTGTTATTTGTACCCATGTCAAGCATCAGTACTCACCGTAGCCACATCGAAAATGACAGCCTGACCACTTAACCAAATGAGGCTGGCAGGGCAATCCATCGCTGCACCACAATCTCTGTATTTCCTATGAATCAATACCATCATTACCCAAAAAAAAGCATCAAATTTAATCATCATCACTATTCCGCAGCACATTCCCTATTGTTAATCATTACTAAGCTGCGACCATACTAGGTATAGTCCGTTCTCCATGATTGCTTCTTATTGTTAATCTTTGCTATTGCCACTACCTACTACTAGCACCTGCCTGTTGCTTGTGATTGTCATGAATTGACCAACCATTTTCAATCACGATTAACCATTACTATCCAGGTCATTCACAATCAACTAACCATCAATCAGCCATGAGTTAAGCATAAACTACCATTAGCCAACCATCAAATAAGCATCGGATAGCCATCAGTTGACCAGTCTTGAACCATCTTCCAACCATTAAGTGACCACGGCTCACCATCTGAACCAGCACAGCAACTTGGGCTCCAGGCGATGTAGCCCACCTGCGAGGGCATGTGGAGATGCCCAAGGAATGGATGAACCTGGATGATTCGTCGTTCAGTGGTGGTTGGTTGGTGGTGAATTGGTGGTGAACTTATGGTGACGAGTTCTTTGAATCAAGGATTAACTGATGGTGAGTCGATAATGAATGGCTAGTTGATGGTTTTAAGTTCATGGTTTTTTGATGGTCAATTGTGGTTGTTCATTGGTTAAATGACGACTGATGTTTTTGCTAAGGATCAATAATGATTCATGATGGTTCATGTCCGATAGCATCAGAAAAAAACGATCACCAACGACCCGTCGAAGCGACAGGTGTGAGCAGTGCGGCTCCACAAGGTCTTGCACACAAAGACAAATGCAATCAGATGCAAATATGCATTCATTCCATGCTATGCTTCGAGCTATGAATGCACATGTAACCAATGTAGCGCCTGGCTATCCACATGTATTAACTACTGGTTCTACAGGTTCTCTCGCCCAGTAGTTGCCGTGTAATCCAGGAAAAGTCCTGTCTCCGCCTGCAGTCCAGGATGCTGCAAGGTCTCTGGACCGACACCCAGATCATCTGCCTTGCGCAGGCAGAAAGCCACAAACTATATGGCCATGCAGATGTACATATCATGATGCGCACGATTGCATAGGCAACGGATAATAAGTGCAGATATACAGAGCATGTACGCATGTACATGTTCATGCGACTGAGTAAATCAAAAGGTTTAGCTTTTGTGTTCCCGGACTTGGCTTCTTGCCCGACAGCAAAGAGCTTCCGCAGCTGCCATTTACACATAATAATTTGCAAATGATCGAAGACCTCTATATATTATATGTAAATGTAGGTTTACATACATATGTACATCTATACAATACTGTATACATTAATGTGTTCGGTACATTGTTCTATTTTTGATCCCTCATGATCATTCTCCTTTGTTGTCTTTGGGTATCGCCATCGCAAAACTGATAGTGAGTACTTAAGCATACAACCAAGGGAGGAACTCTGAAACATGGCTAATGATGGTTACTATATTCACACTGCTTAGTTGATAGTTCCTTGGTAGTTAACTGGTGCCTGATAAGTTAACCATGTTGAATCACGACTAGTCTTAGTTGTTGACTGATGTGAATCTAGTACATTGTCCCTGTGACGAATGGTTGATAACAAGATGTTGTTATTCTAGGGGTTTATAGACAGCAGTAGCAGGCAAGGATAATGGCTAATAGCCAACAATGATCGTCAATCATAGGTAGTACTGGGGGATAGATCTGATAAATACCTGCAAGAACCGGTGACTTGGTGTGGATTGGTAAACCAACCATTTTTTTCTTTTGCATCTGGACAAGCGACCAGTAACTGGATAGGCTCAACAATCCATATTAGTAATGGCAAACCAACCAGTAACTGGATAAACTATGTGGATTAAAACCAGCTTGCGTGGTAGATGCCTTGGATAGGCATATGTACCAAAGAGATAGGGATCTTTTTGAGCACATAACCCAAGTCATATACCATATATGTACACCCATCTTAAACCAAAACATTGACCATCATTAATCATCATAAATCATCATTAGCCAGCTTTTTCGACCATTAATCATCATAAATCATCATTGTCTAGTTTTTTGTTTAGTCACGTTTCTCTGTCCCCGCCACCTGTGCCTGGGGCTTAGAACTTGAGCAGACTCTGTCCGCTTAGCAGCCGTGGATCATAAATCATCATTAATCATCATTAGCTAGCTTTTTCGACAAGTTTAATCATCAATCATCATTGACTATCATTAATCATCATTAGCCAGCTTTTTCGACAATTTTAACATCAATCATCATCAATCATCATCAATCATCATCAATCATCATTGACTATCATTTATCATCATCAATAATCATTAGCCAGCTTTTTCGACAAGTTTAATCATCAATCTTCATCAATCATCATTGACTATCATTAATCATCATCAATCATCATCAATCATCATTGACTATCATTAATCATCATCAATCATCATTGTTAACAATTTTCGACTCATTCTCGTTGGCAATGCATAGCTGCGCTGCTGCTCCGCTGCCTCTAAGCGATCCACTGCAGCGAGAATTTTCTCCTGCAAATCCGACGACATAGCCTGGGAGGTGACGCGAAGGGCTTGACCAATGGTGGCAGTCATGAGATATTGCATGGCCTCTGCATGATGAACATATCGTGGTAGTGGTGAATGGGGCTTTTATCAATAAATAAACATACGTTGATATGCATGATTATAGTGTAATGATAGCTAAAATGATTGGCAGTGGTTACTGGCAACAACTAGCAATACCCACGATTGTGCTGAAGTGAACTAGGGATTGTCAGTATCAAGTTGATTGAAATTCTTCTTCAAGATCAAATGCAAAACGGCTTCCTTTATCATGAATCTGTCTGGTAAAATCTCGTGACATGTCTCAACAAGCCTCACTTTGAAGTGTTTGTCCTCGAGTATCCTTGCTTCGGCTTGAACATTTGTGGGTATCACAGCTGTCTTAAAATGACATGATTCAACCATTATCACGAACCATTCATGACCTCAAGAAATAACATGATCAATCATTACCAACCGTGATCAGCCATGAATAATGTGATCAGCAATGCAAATCATGCCACGTTCTTACCATGATCAACCAGATCTGTGCATCATGAATTCCCTATCTCCGCGCTCCAGTGCTGGTTCTCAAGCACCAATCATGCTGTGCAAGTCTTCGGAGGCAAATGCTTCGTTGTGAACAGCTTGCCTCCTCTCAAGCATTGCCGAGCATTGTGAACTATTCATCTGGAATTGCTTAGTTTTGTCGCTAGTTGTTGGCTATGCATCCTTCTGGTTTTCGTCCATACCATCGTAGGATGCTCCCAAAACATTCACCCCTCTCACTATTGGCTACTGCTCATTAGGATCCCTTCCACTTCACCATTAAAGTAACCATTCTCAACTCACACGGCTGCTGACCGCACATGTTTGGAGAATCAAGAGTGGCTACCATCCTCCATTGACCTCATTACTGAGCACGATTCACTCTTTGAACCACTATGGATGATGAGTTCAATTACCCTCATAACTATGAACTCCTTGAGGACATCAGCATTTGGGAATGGTAAACCACAGCCCTAGAACTCCTTGAGGACACTGTACTGGGAAACCCGAACCAGCATCTTTGGCCGCTCGCGGTCCAGGAGCTGGCAGAAAAGGTTCGGGGAAATCTTGGTTTAAAAAAAGGCCTGGGGATATTAGTGGTAGTTGATCAATCAGGCTCATAACTTATGTTGGTTGATGTTTCGTGACCAACCATAAGAAGGAACAATGAAAATGATCATGATGGAAGGTTGGGTGTATTCATAGTAGCCATCCCTTCACTTGCTATGACAGGGGAGTACAGCGGGATAAAGGATTGGTACCCACAATATCAACGACTGTTAGTTGACGGTCAAGTTACTATTCAACTATTGCGGACTACTGCTTACCAAGGTTATACTTGATACCGTCTGAAGATGGACATCGGCAATATTCCTCAACATGGTGGATGATTGATCGCGGAGAGGTTTGAATTCTAAGAATATACACACTCAGTAATTCATGAATCTCGCAACACCTTACCATTCCTCATCCTTTGGTTGATGAATACTAATTCCACGGACTGGTGGAGAATTCTCGTCGTTTTCAAGGAGCTTCATAGCTGAAGCATGCGCCCACGACCTCTATGGACCTGCTCAAAGAGACCAAAATTCTGCAAACAGAAGTGGTCAACTGGTGGTTTCTTCAAATAGGGAACCCCCCCAAGTTATGGAGAATATTGGATGATTCCAATATTGGATGGGGATTCCAATATTATGATAATATAGTTTATTACTATAAATGGCTAATATTGGATGATTGATCATTGTTGTAAAGGATTGTGGGTACCCCTAGGACTTGAGAAACAGCCAACTGCGGTCAATAGTAGTGGTTGATGGTCGATTTTGAGATAATGTACACTCCACAGGTTGATACTAATGGATCAACCATCAGCAATGTCAATCTGAATGCTTCAAAGTCGCTGATGACCAGAACTGCTAGTCACTGGTCTGGCTTAGAAGGGTATCAATTGATAGGTCTGTGACCCATCAGGAAACGAAACAGCAGTTTGGGATGTCGTCGTTTACAAATCCTCTGAAGCATCCGCAGCGGCCATTTGTATCGCGGAAGCGAGGTATGAAATCCTATGGAATCGCGCGGCTGGTTTGACACCAACTTCTTGCATCGTGGCTCATGTGGTTTCCGTGGCTCGTCATCTGGTTTCCGTTTGACTTGGGATGGGGATAATGACTTGGGACTTTTGAAGTCCTGGCGGTCCAAACCAAATCGCAACAACCGTGGCGTCTTTGACGCGACGGGATTGGCACAACCGTCACGGCTGTGTCACTAGGGTGGGTATGTGGCAGAGGTCGTCGCGGTAAGTACGACATGTTCCACTTGGAGCATGCAATTGCATGTGTTTGCACATCTCTTGGATGATGGTCACTATAGTTCTAACTCACTGAGGGCTGTAAATGTAGTTTTATCAATCATCATTATAAGTATAAGGGCTAACAAGAGTAATATAACCATTTATATATAGTCATTCAAATCATATAATGATCAATTAATCCTTGATAATGATATGATAAGTCCTTTATTTATTACAACCATTCAGATTTGAAGGGCAAAAATGATGGGCAAAAAGGTGGGTACTGGTCTTCGCCACGCCCCACTGCTAGCTGCCAGCTCCCCCTTTGGGGGTCCGTGGGTGTCTATGCGACCGGGGCGTCGCCTCCCCGGGCAGTGGGGTCCAGCGTCGATGTGGAGAGGCGATCGATTTGAAGATCCAAGTGGTGGATCCAAGATCTTTGATCTATGAAGAGAAGATGAAGAGAAAATGAAGAAGGATCCATTCAAATATGATGAGAAGGTGATCCATTCTTCTCTTGATCTTGAAGATGAAGAAGATGGAAGATGGATCCAAGAGATCCATTCATGGATCCAAGTGATTTGAAGATGAAGAAGTGCAGCTCTGTGATCCATATTTTGTCTCTCCACATCTGAGTGGGTTGGGTCTCCGAAGTCGCGATGCACTTCGCGCCATGCATCCTGTTCACAGCGCAAGCGCCCTGAGGGCGCCAGCGAATCGCGATGGAGGGTTGTTGGAAAATTGCGGAGTAAATTCGGCAGGGATCGTTGGCCAAACAAAAAGTCCATGACGGGTGTAGTTACCTGAAAAAGCCCATGCAAATACACTGTACATATGATACAAATATGCGATTGATTGCACACATCTACTACATGTACATAGATATGTGCCTTCAAATGTGTATGCTCACGTGTACATGTCTGTGCGCAATCTATGGCTGATTCGCACCGAGGTTGAACTACCATCAGCCAACGTAACACTTAATGGTTGACCAATGCCTATGGTCAACTAGGGCATGCCAGCAAACTCCACGTTCTCAAATAGTTTTAGGGGACTTGCACTTTTTTTTCCGCCAAAGCCATTTTGGACAATTGTCCTATCCTCACATTCGTCACCCTTTATTGGTCCAAGCATGACTTCTTGGTTGCACCAGAAAGAAAAGTGACGAAACTCCAATGGATTGTCAGATCCCCTGCCGGCGTCCGCCCTGAGTCACAGGGGGGAGCATGCAATGTGAGCAGTCTCAAAAGCCCAGTGGAGTGCAACCTGGGGGATTTTCCAATGACCGATGGTGGCCAGTTCCATGACTAATGGTGACTTTTTCCTATTTCCAGCTTGAATGCTAGAGACTCCGAATGACTAAGAGTGACTCACAACGACTGATGCTACTTCTTTTCAAAGGGCTTTTGGTACCACTCATGTATTTCTACTGTAGAGCTGGCATCTTGGGCGAATGCCATGAATGCAGCATGGTGATGCAGCTTGATCCTGAATGTTGACCCAACATGGTCAGTGATGAAGCTGGTGGATGCTATGACGACAACAAGTCCACCAACAGCACATCACTAGGCACGTCAGGCGGCCAAGGTTGTGGTTTTTGATTGTTGTTGTTGTTGTTGCTGCTGCTGCTGCTGTTGTTGTTGTTGTTGTTGTTGTTGTTGTTGTTGCTGCTTGTTGTTCTTGTAATTGTTGCTTGTCTTCTGTTATTGTTGAATCATTGCCACAAAAGGACCTTCGGAGTACATAAGCACCAATTCACTAAGCACCAACTAACCATAGACTAGCCACTGATTAACCACAGATTATCCATTGATCCACGACAGATCAACCATCCATTCACTGATGTGATGAGAACGCACCAATCTCACTGCTGCAATGGTACGACCGGAGGCGTGCCGCCCAAGATTCCAACGATGGCACCGGTGCGTTTGTGCACCAGGAAACCTCTAATTTCGTGCAACCACTGGTGGTTTGTGGCTTAGTTACGTTTACTTATGGTTACTTATGCTTCGTGATGGTCAGTGATTGTTACCTGGATAGGTAGATATTTAATGTGTACCCCAAGATCTTGGTAGTTTCTCATGCCATGAAAATCACCACCTTGGGGGCACCATATCAGCTCTGCAGCGCAGAATGCAGACCAGATAAGAAACGCTTCAAGTTCGAGTTGTTGGAATGGGAAAAAGGGAAACCTGATCTGCCAAGAAATACCTCATTATCCTCGTTCATGTGGTTATCTTCCAAAAACTGACTGTCTTTCCAAGCGAATGAGGATAGCCTTTCAGACTGCCTTGCTCAAAAGCATCGAACATCAGCAACTCTGCACCGACTAATCGCATCAGCGTAGATTTGGTCCTTTAGTTTGAACAAGGTCACTTGAAAAGAACATCATGATATCTATCATGATGGTATCTGCCACCAGCACCGGTATTCGATTGAAACCCTCTACGCTTGAGAGCTCAACCTGTCACAACGCAATCCTCAGCAAATCGCTGCGCAAGTCTTCAACAGCACCCAGTTCCACAACAAGTCCCTGGGACATCATGGGAGCAAGGAGAGCAACAACCCGTTCATGAGGTTAACAAGGGCTACTACGAGTATGAGGGACCAATAGCAACACGAACAACGAGGAAAAGGAGGGGAAATTGGTGCCTTGGGGCTTTTTCCCCACGTAGAAGAACCAGCACGAGAAACTTCTATGATATGTCCCCCACGTGCCAGGCAGTGTATCTTCCTCTGCAGGAAAAAAAGTATATTTGGCGCTTGGGATGGCCGGGAACAAAAAGCACGTACTTATGACATCATCATCTCTTACTAGTCACCATCGCTATCACTATCATTACTGTTGTCATGAGCGACGGGCATCCAGATCTCCCCTTCTACTGGTCGATACTCCACCAACAGCCCGGTGTGGCTGTGAGTCGCAAGTTGGTCAATTAGTGCCGCCTGGGTTGTGGTTGCACTGCCTACCCAAAGTTGTGGCCGTGGCGGTGATGTGATGATGGCAATGGCTCATCATGGATAGAGATGGCCTCTTTCTATTGTCCACTATCATCCACTATCAGCCATCATATCCACCATTCCATCAGCCATTATCAACCATGATTCAAAAATCCACTCCAATCAACCACAATGAACTCCAATCCACCACTATTAAGCCTACTCAACCAAATTACAGTAAGCCTAATCAACCACTATCAGTAATAGTTAAGCCTAAAAGTTAATTAGTTAGTCAGCCATTACTAACTAATGGTTAATAGTTAATGATGGTTAATAGAATGGCTAAAAGTCAATTAGTTGATTAGTTAGCCATTCCGAACCGGAAAATCATCAACCGTGGAAGCCGCGACCCACTGTTCGCGTCCCTGCAACTCCCTGAGCTGCAAGCCCTTCCAGATCTTCCGACTGAGAGCAGGGTGGTGGTTGCGAATCTCAACGGTTAAGAATGGTTCATCATTGGTTGATTCATGGCTAACTAATGGCTATTTTAGGGTCATTTCAATGGTCTTTCTACTGGTTAGTGGTTGATTTAGGATTAGTTGACCCTTGTGGATGCATGATGATTAATTCATGGCCAATAGCATGAGTGGTTGATGGTGGTTTGTGATGGTTAATTCACGTCTACTGGTTAGTTGAACGGGTTAAAGTAATCTGATGGTTGGAGAATGGTTCCAAGTTGATGGGTGGTTGCTGATTTATTATGGCTGATTCATGGTCGATTGATTGTTGAACATATGGATGATATGGTCAATGTGACCACGTGTTGATAGTTGCATCGAGTGGCACCAACCTGGTAGCACCGCCGTTGACACTGCTCAACTAGGGCGGCCGTTTTGATGTTTCTCAGGGTGCACCAATAGGTCTGATGGTTAGGTACTAGGCGTTTTGCCTCCACTGACTTGGAATAACAACCATAAACAATGAGGAAATCAGGCCTTCACGACAACCCTTGTCTAATCCGCGGTTTATTTCCCGGATCTTCACAGGTTGGGTTGACCACTATTCTGCAAGCCTTCGCACACCACCCTGCCCTAAGTGTTCTTTTTCGTGCAGTTTCCAGGGTAAGGATTGGTTCAACTCTCTGGTCTCTGGGCTAGTGGATCATGATGCATACATCTTCAGTAGCTCAGAACAAAAATCAAGCAGCAACACCTTCGAACACTAGTTCCCCACCATCAGTGGGAAGTGAGTGCATTTGCTGCTTCTTCAGACCAGAATTGTTTTTCCGCCTGCAATTCATTTCTCTCGAAAAATCCATCTCTGCATCTTTGAACTCGTCCCACCTCCCTATAGACCCGCCATGGCCCCACCAAGGGTCGGACTGTCCTCCCTCGCGTCGCTCGTGAGCCTGATGCAAGACATCATCCCCTCTTGGAATGGTCTCTGTTTGGCTAAAAGTTCGCAGCATCGAGGCAGCTGTGCGTCTCCAAGCAGCACCGTTGACAGTGTCACTGGCCAGTGATTGACCGTGAAATAAGCACAAATGAACCACGAGAACTATCACTAGCGATCACTAACCATCAACCATTACCAACCATACTAACCATCAACAACCATCAACAACCATTATCACAAAATGAACTTAAGCGCAGTTATCAATGAGTTAAGCACCGGTACACAATGAATTCTCGCCATCAGCGTTACCTGGTCAACCGCTTGGTGCCACCGGTGTTGGTGCCCCGGACTGGGCTCCGGACGTGATCTGGACAGGACGCTGCGTGCATCTGGCGCCGGTGATCAATGCTGGACCAAACTTGATGATTTTCAGTGGTTCATCATGATAATTTGCTGCTTTATAAGGGCTTTTAGTGGTTGACTCTGCTGATTTGATGGTTGATTATCGCTAATTGATGGTGAATGATGGGCAATAATGGCTAAGAAAGGTTGATAATTCATGGTGGAGCATGGATACTTGCTGGTTGACAGTGGCTCATCATGGTTCATCACGTTTTACAATGCTTCATAGGGGACATGAAAGCATTCATAGGAACAAGCTCTGACCAGGCTTCAAACTTTACAGATCTTAATTCAATAGATCTGTAAGCATGTGTCATTTTCAGGCTCTCAGCAGGCACTGTTCATTCCCATCGCAGTCAAATGGGTAGCCCGGCCAACCACACAGGCCCAAAACCAGAGACCATGGGTCACCAGTAGACCAACCATCCAGAAATCCTGCGTCAAAATCCCTAAACTTGAGCGTAACAACACAACTCACAGCTAGTGATAGTAGACGATGGTTCAGTTGGTGTTCCCGAACTTGAACAACTTCCAGACACAAAAAACACAAACATCACCATGGTCCAACTCAAGTTGCCACAGTTGGTGTCTCACTGAAGACAAATTGGATGACCAACATGTTACCCAACTCACTGGTGCCGTTATTACTGCGGAACTCAGCCATTATCAGCTTCTAGAAAAATCATGAAATAATCATGATTCATCAAGAATTATATAGTCATTCTTTAAAAACATTTGCTGAATCAATAGTATGCTTTTCTACCAATCACCTGCGCACTAACCGTGGGGGGACCGGTGCTTCCGGTGGTACCACCATTTTTCGAGATCTCACCAGCGCCGAGCGACAGGAGCGACAGCTGGTGGGAGAACCCATCCAACGAGCTTCATCGGGAATCCTGAGATCCAGAGGTGCGCCAGGACGCAGCAAACATCATCGTTACAGCGAACATCGCCTTAGCGTTCGATGCTAAGGTCATATTTATACGTCCTTCATACAGTTCATACATGTTAAAGTATTACACATATTGATATGTTTGTGAATGTAAATATCTTCTACATTCATTCACGTGAGCATATGGTGAGTATACCGTTTTATCAGTGGGCAATCTGGACAGAATGTCGTGGTTGATGGACTCTGCCGAAGTAACCACTGGATTTGTGCTGTGAAGACTTGAGCATATAATCGATACCATGAGCGTCCACTAGAAACTCAGGGGTCATGCTGGTGCAACATAGCAGGTATCCAAAGTTGTCCATAATGGTGATGATTGTATCACTGGTGTGCCCCCAAGTCATTCCCTATGAATGATGGTGACCAATTTGGAAGGTTAGGTTAGTAGGTACCAACATGGCTATGGACAACCCTATGATGACGGCTAACAACCCCATGATGACGATTAACAATGAACGATGGTTGAGAGTAATGACCAATGCTTCTTGTTACTGATGATCGTTAACTATGGCTGTGTATGTCGTTCGGGATGCGAGGGCCCCACATTGCGCAGCCCACATTTACATTTGCGGTTACACCAAAAGGGGATCTTTTGGGGGTACCATCATGGATATTGACCATATATCAATCATATATTAACCATACATCAACTATATATCAACCATATATTAACCATATATTAAACATATATCAACCATATATCAACCATAGATTAACCATATATTAACCATTGGTTAACATCATAACCCCCCCACAACTCTCAACCTTCGTGGTCACACGTGCCGCAGCCGAGCCACACGATGCCCAGGCCCTGGAAGCCCGTGCAGATGGCCGTCAAGCGATCCTCCGGCGGCGCGAAGCGGATCTGAAGCAACGACGGTAGCAGGTTATGACCAACTTGGAACCAACGACTAACCAGGTAATCAGGTAGAAATGGTAACCAACACATAACCAGGTAGAAATCTTAACCAAACCAGTAGAAATAAATGGTAATCACCTGCTACCTATGATTTATGTTGGTATTTATTGCCAAGTGGACGTAACCAACAAGTAAGCAGGTAGAAATGGGAACCAACAAAACCATACAAAACCAACAAGTAACCAGGTAGAAATAAATGGTAAGCAACAAGTAACCAACTGTCGGTAGAATGAACAACGGTAGCCTAAGCAGGTTATAACCAACACGTGTGATATGACAATTGTTGCTGATTGGTTGTTTGGTTGCTTGACTGGTCGCCACTGCCTGAATGAGCAATACAAATGCTGATGAATGATGGTTGTTGCTGGTCGGCTGGGTTGGCTAATGATTTTTGTGTTCATCTTGGGCTCAGGGGCGAGATGAAAACCATTGATTGACGGTTGTGTCCATGAGTGGTGTTTACTTAGATGCTTAAATAGCCCAGTGCCGACAAATGCTAAACCAAGGTAGCAACTGAGATATTCCAGCTACTGTTGGTTGATCCGTAGGCGGCGACAATTCACAGAAATATGGCTGTGGGTCAAAATCTTGCACTAGTGAGAATCTCTTTGCTGATCATATCCCCTACAATGCAAACACCCGCCCGGCGCACAACCGGTACAAGTAAGCTTCTGAACCTGATTCCTGCAATTGCGTGAGTCCTCATGATGCTGATCACCTACCAAACAAGTATCTATTCGGATGTTCACCTACCATGCAATGACGCCAGGGGATCAGCTGTTGCTTCGTATCCAGAGGGGTCATGCTGTTTCACCTTAGGAACATCCTCAGGAACATCATGACACGCTCAGTTCGTGAGATAAGACTTTTCAATCTCATTTTCAAAAGATGATGTACCTTGAATCGTTGAGTTTAATGGAACTGTCCCTAGCTTTGCAGTGCAGCATTTTGACTCCAAATGTTCCATCTTGAAAGTCCACCACAACATTGCCATGGTTTGCCCCACCCAAAAACCCAGCAACTGCGGCATTGTCCTCTACTTTTCTGATGGCCTTCATCGACTTGTTGTTAAACTTCCTGCAGCTGGGTGCTCCTAATGACCCAAGTAGCTCCCTTTTCTCATCAAACAACGCACACATTTCGCATGGGGCACACCACCAGCTCAAGTGCTAACATTTTTGGTTACCCAGATTTCGGCCTTCACCAGTGGCTATACAATTCCTAGCTGGACATATCTAACCAACTGTAACAACCATTCTTGCTTCTTGACCATTGGAACATATTGTAACCATGATCGATCATCCTGACTAATCATTACTGGTTAAGCATCCTCATTCACCATTACTCAATGTCATTGATCAACCATTAATTGCAAATAGCATCCCGTTGGTATCTCACAACACAGCCGGTGTGCTCAGCCGACTCTTCTGCGTGGCCGGCTCAATGTCATTGCAGGCACTGGTGATAAGCTGATGAGAACTGCTCCCAACTTACATTTATTGTCCGAATCTTAAATGCTGGCGAATGAATCCAATTTGATTTGTCTCTTGTTCCCGTGGCTCATTGTAGCTGAGCTACGGTTGAAGAGTATCTGATCACTGGAAAGGTCCCAACGATTCCATAGAAAACTCCCGGCGATTTCCCAGCTGGTGCTCGATGGTGAAGTGGATCATGGATCACTTCAGGAGACCAAAAAGGTAAGGGCCCGTGGTGTCCTGAACTGTCCAAACCCGATTTTTCTCACAATAGGGAACCCCCAAACATGGATGGTTCATGCCTAGAAACGACTTGTATCGGAGATGTGGTCCTCCATTTTTGACTCCCAAATCTGCTCTGCACGGAGGCACCCCCCAACTGACTTTTAACGGACCGCTGTCAAACGCGTGGATGCTGCCATCCATTCATACCGCCAGAATCACGGGTATTGTTGGCATATCCCAGTGTCATTGCTGGTTGTGGACGGTCAACCACCACCATTGCTGGTTGTGAACGGTCAACCACCACCACTAATCAATCATCATGTATGCACATCCCATCTTGGACATGCACCCAACTCGGACATGCTCCCCCGGTCTTGTTCTCGCGAAGCAATGTGGCGACATCTGAGCTTTTGGCCTGCAACTTTTCCAGGGGCCAAAGGCGAGAGACAAACACCATAGTCCTTTTGGGGACCTGGACGACCAATTTAGCGGCAAATTGAACGTGGGCCATCATGGCATAATCAAACCACGTTCCACACTTGGCTTGGTGAGGATTCCACTATCTGACATGTAGAAACTCCTGGCTCTAAGCTCCGGCCTAACCATTAGTTAGATAGCAGGAGCAGCGTCATAAACCTGCTGCCAACATGCCCCCTGAATCTGCTTGGTAATCAGGATTTGCCTCATGGATCATCCCACAACATCAACCAAACAGGCTGACCATTATCAGCTATCGTGATCACTGAAAAACATGATGGACTGTCAGTAGCAGCCAGTATCACTATCGACAAATATCAACCAGTATTATCCACGATTCATCACTATTATCATCCATTATTGTATACTCTCAACTATTTCTAACTACCTATTAAGTATCATCCGTTTTTACCCCCTATCAATATCCGTTGAACATTAGTAAGTCTAACCATTAGAACAGTTGGCATCCTCCGATGTAAACGTCGTTATCATCACCCATTGCCAGCAACGGCCATGGTGACCACCACCAGCACCGGCGGCCACGACTCAGCACCGGGAACGCGGTGGCGCTTCGCGCCTGGCCACGAAGCTTTTTGCATCCCAGGATGAACTCCTCGATGCAGACCTGACCAACGTAACGGGGCTGGACGGTCGTGACATCACAATGGTGGTGGAACACTGTTGAAGTGACTTTCAATGGTCACAACTGATGGTTGAACACCGTCTAATTGATGCTTTGATGCTGGTGAAGTGATGGTTTCAGAGTGGCTGATGGAGCCCTTGAACCACATAGGTCAACTTCGGGCATCGAACAATGGGCTTTGACCCCTGGCTTGCATTTGTCGCCACATAAGCTCTGGTTGGTGCCTTGTTTGCAAGGATCTACCATTGGTTCCCATAGCCGCAAAGCACCATCAGCCCGGATGATGCGATCGCCTCACCATCTCCGTCTTGGTCCAACAAGTTGAAGAGCTCTCTGGCGTCCGAGGTGTCCAACTGCTGCGTGGCGAAGTAGGCTTGCACCTGGGAGGACCATCGAAGCACAGCTGGTAAACATCAGCTAACGACCTATTAACCAGCCATTCACCAGCCATTAACAAGCTATTAGCCAGCCATTAAGCGTGGTAATACCAGCCTTTCATCATCACCATCAATGATCAACTGCTCATGGAAAACCATGATATACTATTTGATCATGATCATTAACCATCATTGACAAAACTCTAATCGTCATGATGAGTCAGTGACCGGTCTCATCAACCAGTATCAATAACTATCAGGAAGTGTTATTATCAACCACCGTCAATCACTATTGTCATAACCATTTACAAACCATCAACCAGTAAATGTTATCAGTAAATGTTATCATCAACCAGTATCAATAACTATCATCAATCATCCAGCCATTGTCATTCACCATTTCAACCTGTCTAACCAGCAACCGCGAAGCTCCCTGGCTGCGACCCAGTGGAGCTTCCTGGCTTAGCCACCAAGCAATGATCCTATCGGATGTGTTGCGTAACTGATTACGCCAGTCACCAGGACTAACTGTCAAGATCATTGAGCATAGGTGATTGCATAGGTCATGGCCTCGAATAAAACCCTTCATTCTGCCGGAGAATTGACATAAAGCATAGGTGACGGCCACAGTTTTATCCTGGTGACTGGAATTTTTGTTGATCTAAGATTGTTCATGAGCAAATTTTACGGACGATCATCTATCAAGGATAGTTGTCACTAGCCATTCTCAGACCAGCAACGATCGACAGTGGTTGCGAAACCATCTCCCCTACGGTGGATGACTCAGTGGCACTTCAACTCTTTGCACGTCCGTGAAGATACATCAGCAGAGTGAAGGCAAACATCGGGTGGTTTCTGAAAATGGGGGTACCCCAAATCATCCGATTTGAATCAGTTTTGGTGGGACATCATCCATTTGTGGCTTCCCAATTCGAAGCCCCCTTTGGTAAAACGATGTTGAACGACAAGATACTTTGATAATTACAGCACCTCAACCCCCTTACAAGTGCTTCAACATCAGGGATCACGGTCAACGACCACGGGTGCAATCGGATAACAACAATGAATCGGCTGAGAACTCTTCGACATCTATCGAGAACAACTTTGAAAAATAGCTTTTTAGGCGATTAGGGGATAAACATGCCCACAAATGGGTAATGTCGTCGATAGTTTTTATTAAGCCATGGAGTCACATGAAACAAATCATCATTGCGGACAAGCAAATTCATTGATCAATTGTATCGATAACCGATCAACATAATCCGTTTGTAATTATCCCTCATTGAATTGATTCGTTGCAACAAATAATGCATTGATGTCCATGGATACCAACCGTATGGCGATTGTTGAGCATGTTCTTAGCCATTCTCAACCGAGGAAGATCACAATAGATATTTTGGACCAATGGCTAACCAGTGAGCATTAAAGTGGCAACCATTTAAAACGGTTGATAATTAGCATTACCAGTTATGAATGACCACTCTTAATTAATCATTGTAAACCAATCAACCACTACTAAACATACTTCTTAGCTGTTGGCAACGGTGTTGAAGAACATTCACGTCTTAACTACAAGCATTACATGTAAACATGATTAACTATAGCCACTATCAGCACCCACCACCACTAATCATGCAGCCATTAATGAACGTGATTAACCATTATCATTACCCATTATCATTCCCCAATCATGAAGCATGATCACCTACCCGCATCTCATCCTCCTCCTCCTCCTCCTTATCATCATCATCATCATCATCATCATCATCATCATCATCATCATCATCATCGTGGCTGACATGGTCGTCATCATCATCAACCATGCAACAGTCGCAGGTGCAGTGGGCAGCTGGTGCTGTCGCGGCACGTGTTCGTTGTGGATGAAGGATCGGAACTGCTCCCAGTCGATGCAGCCCGTGCCTTCAATGTCCACCTGGGCGAAGCCATGGCCGGGTGATGGTTGGATCATGGGTGGTTGAGGATGAGGATGATGGTGATGGTGGTGGTGGTGATGAGTAAGATGGCTAATGATGGGGATTAGGGCTGGTGAATGATGGTGATTAGTGTTGGTTAATGATGCTTAAAAATGATGCTGGTTGTTAGTGGTTGATTAATGTTTGCATGGTGGCTGATGATGATCTGGTTGCTGCCAACACTGGGTTAACAGTGGTTGGAAACGGCGATGAATGACGGTTCTGAATGGTGGATAGTGGCCAATGATGCTTAGTGATGGTTGAGGACTACAATCGTGGTTTGGAGTGACGTGCCAATCTTAAATGATGGGTCAATACCATAGTGATGGGTTGAGGCGGGTTGACATTGGCCACTGTTCAAGTGCCAATAACAAGATGTCATGACCGGCAAACAACTATCCGTTTTCAGTGATGAAAGCTACTGTATGTCGGTGTGTTGCGGTTAAGAACTACAATAAGGTATGAATAGTTGGGCTTGTTCACATCATGAATCATCAATAGCCATCGAAGGTCACAATTAGAAACACCAATGACCTGTTGCAACCAGATACTAATCTGTTATTCATCATCTATTCTTGGCTTGAGGATGGTGCCAGCCAATTGGCTGGTTGACTAGCGGTGGGTTGCACCATACCCGATTGCAGGTGTAGTAGCTAGACCATGGGAAAGATGAGTTGAGCATCATGAATTCCAACGAACCTTCATTCAGCAGCATTAATCAACCATAAAGCGCTAGTCACTAAACATTCAGCCATGAATCAACCATCACTAGCCACGTAACAAACACCCAGCACAGGGTGGCTCGGATAGCTTGTCCTCTATGACTCTCTGCTGGCCTCTTCGAAGATACTCTTCATTTCCGCAGTGAAGGACCTGGGCATTTCTTGCATTGAGCATGTGCTGTGGGCTATACCCGCCATGGCTGCAGGCTATGGCTGGGAGCCAATCTATACTTGTTAAAGTAATCCAACGATAAGTGGTAGGGGACATTCCTTGCAAACGAGTGGTGCAGAAGAGTTGTTTGGTGCAAATTTCTGGTGAAGGCAGCAACATGATAACATCTGGGAATTGTGAAGCTTCGAACAGTTGCACCAACCATTGGTTACCATGGGCACCTATAGTCCAGCCCCAGGTTTCACGGCCTCGGATCGGTCCCTCCCCTTGGAGGCGCACTCATCGGAGACCAACTCAGATTGGATGGCCTGGCGAAGCAGTGCGCTGTGGCTGCGTCAATGCTGGACTTCATTGCAGCGCCGTCTCTGGATGATCATCCCCTAAAATGGTGGAAGCATGGTTGCAAACAATGCAATTTTTGATCATGAGATTGAAAAACACTAGAATTTGAATCATGACTCGAAGGAACCAGGTTGATCCTGATGATATAAAACACCTTGTCAGGGTGAGAAGCGGTTGGAAGTGAAGGGTGGCAAGTCAAACGCATAAAATCAGTGGGCTTATAACTACTTGCTAGTTGATAGGGATCCTCATGCTGGGTCAAACCACCCCGAAAAAAACCAACTATTGCTATTTCTTTGGAACACCTATTCACCAAGTGGTAGCAGCCGGCAATTCTTGAATTGGGAGATTGTTACAGCCTGCAGTAGCCAGCAATTGGTGCGCCTGTTGCACGCGGCTGTGGCAGGTGGGCCCTGCCCCAGCAATGATCGTTTCAGTTATATAATATAGTAGTTGACACCAGCTAGTGGCAATCATCCCACGTCTCTTTAAAAAGCAGCTAACCATGATGAACCATGGCAAGGGCTCTTGGCCATGGCAAAACCACTACTAACGGCAAGCATTGACATCAACCACCGTTGATAGGAGTTCCGGCTATTAATAAACTGGCCAAGTTTGATGATCATCACATCGCCGACTATTTCCGCTTAAAGTGATGGCGGATTGCGAACTGGATCGTGCATTACTAGACCAGCGTCAAACCCTACTGTGGATTACAATGGTATCCCTGGATCAATGATCTCCTGGTTGATTAGTAGGGGGTATCCTCCAAAAGCCAACTGGTTTCCCATTACAATGGTACCCCTCAAACTAATTAAGCCGAGGGTTTACTAAGTGAATGAGTTTACATTGATGTGCTATAATCTGCAATGAACCGTGAAACCGTCACCAACCATGGTGCTCACTGCTGGCCCAGGTCCATTCAGCACCCGCACCAGGTCGCGATCCAAACGCGACAATTCACAGGCACGTTGCACCTGGGGGGCATAACATGTCCAGATCACAGGATGGTAGATGATGTATTTTTGGGACGGAGTTTGTGTTCGAAACGAAGGGTTGCTGGTTGATGACCAAAGGTTAATGGATATGTGATGGTTAGCGGATATACGACCACAACATTGAGGTTGTGACGTTTTCTCTAGAAAAATATCTCGAATGATGTTCGTTCAAAAAGCAAAGTGCAACCGACACTTTTTAACAAATGTGAACATTTTTCAGCAGCCAAGTTGCGGAATCCCAAGCTCTGGAATCCAGCTGGTGATGGTTAGTTTGCAAATGAACTTACCTGGGCCCTTACCTGTGCCGCTTTATGAGAAAACATAAGAACTGCTGGACGGCTGTTCGGTCAGAGGCAGCAGGGATTCTTTTCATCGGGTTCCGAAGATGTCCAGTGAACTGATGGCTCATGTTTCAGAGGCGGAGTCCAAGCCTTCCTCAGAGCCTTCACCATCGCAGTCGTCAGAGCCTTCATTGGAGCCTTCCTCAGAGCCATCGTCAGAGCCTTCATTGCAGCTTTCCTCGCAACCTTCACCAGCCAGCGCAGCCAAATTACTTGAAATCTGGTCTAAATAGGTTTTCTCGTCGAAAGGGCTCTTGCTGACTGAGACACGCCCCAACTTTCGCACCTCTTCAGGTGTGATGTCATCCTCCTGAACACTGATGTGCGATGCGACAATCTCGAAAAGATTACGAGCTCGTAAAAGAGCTGGTGTGCACTGAGGCTCTTCATCCGCGTCTACTTCAGCAGCGACTTCGCTGAACTTGCAGGACATACTCTGTTTTGGAGTCTTATGAGGCCAAACCATCATCGGAGCACACAAGAGACGCCACAAGACGTGTAGCAATGTGGCTGGGTCCACTTCAAGACCGAGGAGGGCGCGCCCAAGCGCCTTCAAAGCCATCAAATCTCCAGAGATTTTTGGCTGATGACTTTCCAAAGAAATGTAGGAGTAGCAGAGGAAACGCATCGATTTGCCGCGCACAGTGCCTGTGCAAGTCAGTTCTGACGTTTCAAAACAATGATCCTCATCAAGAGCTCTGTCGCATACGATTTCTAGATTGAGTTCCACAGTGCCATCGGCAGTTGTCACTGCCACTTCGAATTCTTCACCTTCGTTGTATCCTGCTTCGTATCCTCCTTCAAGTTCAAGTTTTGCCAAACCGGTCTTGAAGCCACAGACTTTCCATTGGAGTACACTTGGAATAAATTCAGCAAATGATTGGATTGATGTCTGAACAAGATCTGGGCAAGCAAAAGTAGCTCCTTGCATCAACTGCTGGGCCATGACTGAACACCAGCTGCTGCTCAAGTTCATGGCGTGCTTGCTTCCGGTCATTGAGGCTTCCTCATCATCATAGCTCTCTTGGGCATCTTTCAGGGTAGACCCGTTGGGAAACTCGCTCACAGGGACAAGTTTGTCACGTGGCAAAATGCTTCCTCTTGCCCATGAGCAAATATCTTGAATGGCTGCTAGGACTGAGGGTGACCCATGTACCTTCAGATATGGACGAAGCAAACATCCGACAGGAGAGCACTGCATGAAGACGCGCATGAATGAAGTTGCTGGCTGCCACCATGAGCACGTCTCAGAGTTGCATGCTCGCAAGGAGATCGCCTCCTTGAGACTCAGCATAGCCAAAGCGTTTCCTGTTGCCTCACCCCGTAGCTCCAAGAAACACATTGGCTCACCGACGCCAGGTGTTGAGCAAGGTTCACTCCTGGACCGCTTTCCACATCGCTCGAAGCCGAGGACACCCATCGGTTTTTGACATTGATTTTCAATGTCCCCCATCTCTCCACACTTTTGGTGTCAAGATTGGCCACTTGGCACTTGAGCCAACAGATCAATGAGAGCATGGCTGGCTCAAGCTGTTTGGTGGCAAGTTACCAGCTGTGGGGATATTGTCTTTGCCTCAAATGAGGCATTCTCAAGATTTTTGGACCCAATCAAGCTGTCATACTTGGGCTATTTCAAGCTTGCTGCCCCCAGGCTGAGTAAGCTGCAAAAGCGGAGGTCAGAACGTTCAGTACCTGGCGATCGTCCGAGTTGTGCCCCTGGATGTCGACTTTGGGAATGTCCAAATGTGAACATGGAATCAGCTGTTTGTAGAAATCCCTTCCTGGTGGGTTGACGAATGCTGAATAATACTTCCCTTCAGAATGGGTGAAAGGTGAGGTGGAAAAAATGGTCTGAGAAATTCTGAGAACAATCATCAGTTTCCCATCATGGAGCGCTTGCACTGGTTGAAAGCAACACCAGACCACACTCGGAGTTTGCTCGGTCCAACTTGGATCTAGCAGCGCTCTCTTTTGATTTGGTCTGCCAGGGCTCGCTATTCCGGTGCACCTTCTGCATGACACCCACCCATTTATAACATTGAATTTGGATGCCTCGCAGCGCAGCCCAAAAAATGTGCTTTCCAAACCCACAGCCGTTTGGTCACTCCGATGACCACGAAGAGCACATAGAAAGCAAAGAGAATCTCAGTGCAACAACGCTTTCGGAAAAAATCTGGCTGGATTGGCATCCAAAACATGGCAAATCGGTAACCGTAGGAGATGCCAACCAAGAAGAAACAACTGGAAGACTACACTGTGCCGACAGAAGCCATCTTTCAGCTTTAGGTGCTTTGCGTACGTTATGGCCGGGAAGAATGAGCACTGCATTTTCACCCCAACCCTCACACATGCTGGGGTTTCTAAAGAGAAAGGAAAGGTTTTAAGTTTCAATCCTTGCGCAACTCAAAAATAAGTCCTTCCTCTATAGAATCATCTTCATTTTGAAGGAAGGCACGAGGTTGGCACTGAGTAGCAGCTGGAGTTTGACAGCGTCAGCTATAAACCAGCTCGTAGACCTGTTGAACCATGTTCTGTTGCTACTTTTACTCATATCATGTCATAAACATGATGACCAATAATAATATAGTCATGACCAGCTATGTTCTAATTATTCTGGTCAAACTATTCTGGGTCATCCTCAACCATGATGGACCCAGTATCATGACCATCGTGAAGCATCATGAAGCATCGACCATCCTGAAACCCAGTTGGCTGTGGGTCAAGACATTGTTGGTTACTATCCCCCATTATTGGTTGATATCATTAGATATCATTAGCCGTTCTATTGTTGGTTGTTGATCCCCTATTACTGGTGGTTAACAATATTCAGCCAGAATCAGCCATAACTAACCAATATTACCCACTATGAATCATTATCAATCATTCCCAAACATCATTAATATGACCCCTGGGGTACCATCATTAGCCCTTGTTTTCCCTATTTTTGTTGATTATTATCTCCCACTATGGGTGCTTAATATTGACCCATAGCCATCTTGTTAGTATATATCCCCCATTAATTGTTAGTTATCATCCCCTATTATGAACCATTAGCCAGCTATAACATTGGTTGGTAAACTGCGGCTGACCCGGTCGCTCGCCATTTCACGTCAACCCTACCGTTGGCAACGTTGACGAAATGTGGACCAGGCTCCGGCTCGGTGCTGGATCTGCCAGGTGGCCAAGTAGAAGTCTGAGATGTGGCTCAGCGGCTCCACGATTTGGAACCAATCCTCACCTCGGTGGAGACTGGTGGAGACTCCGGTGGCAACTGATGGCCTTGGTCATGGTTGGTCATGGTTGTTAATCATGGTTAATAATGCTTGGCTCTAGGCCCTAGTCATGGTTAATAGTGGTTGATGAGTGGTTAATAATGGTTCACAATGCTTGGTACTAAACCGGTTAATTGTGATTGATGATGGTTGATGGTGTTTACTGATGCTTCGGACATCAATGGTTAATGATGGTTTGTACTGGTTTAATCTTGATCAATTATGCTTGAATAACGCTGGTTCATATCGGGTGATGACGAATATAATCACCAGCGAACTGACCTCAGCTTTGCGTGGCCACGCTGAGAATCAGCAAAAACAGAAATTCAACAATATGATGTCATGATAATGTTCTTGGCCGGTTGGTTGGTTGGTTGGTTGGTTGGTTGGTTGGTTGGTTGGTTGGTTGGTTGGTTGGTGTTGAGACACAAAGTCACACTGCACCCACTGCGCACTCCACAGCACTGCCAAACATACTGTTTGGCTCAAGACTGCATAAAAGAGAATGCTGACTGCAGGACTGTGCCTGTTGGTTGTACTGGAGAAAGATCCATAATCTTCGCATGGTAGCGGAGCACTGACTCCAGCTACAACTGTAGAATCCAACTGAAGCAATGGCACAGATAGGTGACTCAGGAACGATTGGAGGAAACAATCGACTGCCACTGCCAGACAGGTTCAATGGCAAGATGGAGCAATGGGAAGACTGGAACTGGTCGGTGAAGTCCTATATAGCACTGTTCAAGACTGAAGCAGTTGAAGTGATGGAACAGGTCGAGACTGTAGCAACGCCAATCACTGATGAGAGACTGGAACGATTGGAAGCTCAAGAGCCAAAATTCGTTGACACTGGCCTAATTCAGTTTAGCCGTCAACTGCACTATTTGTTAGCTCAGCTCACAACTGAAAGTGCCAGAATGGTGGTAAGAGGAAACACTGGTTTGAACGGCTTTGAGACATGGCGCTTGTTAGCACGAAGATTTTCACTACCACGAACTGCACTGGATATCAGTCTACTGACAAAGGTACTGGAATTCAGGTTTAGGTCTGACCACTTTGAACAGGACTACAGTGAATGGGAAACACTGAAAGCCAGGTATGAAAGTCAAGCAGGAGCACCACTGCCCGACAACATCCTAGTAGCAACACTGTTGAACAGAACAACTGGCCCACTGCAGCAACACCTGAGACTGAACGTGAGAACCATGGACACCTACGAGAAAGTGAGAGATGTGATCACTGCATACTATCAATCTAGGCATGTCATGAACTTTAGGAACATGGACACTGGAGGCCCGGCACCTATGGATGTAGGAGCACTGTGGCGTAAAGGAAAAGGAAAAGGAAAGAACTGGACAAGTAAAGGCGGAGAAAACTGTCCCCCTTTTGGTCACTGAAAGGCAAAGGCCGAGGAAAACTGTCCCCCTTTGGCAAGAGTAAAGGAAAAGGAAAATGGAGCCCACTGAAGGGCAAAGGAAAAGGTGTCGGAGGAAAACTGTCCCACACTGGAACTGAAAGCAAAGAAAAAGGAAAAGAGAATAGAAGTAGATGTTGGAAGTGTGGCGCACATGGCCACATGGCAAGAGACTGCAGAAGTGTCGCGACTGTGTATGACGATGTGTACACTGATGAAATAACTGAAGACGTCTACGATGACACTGAATGGAGTGACTGGACTGGTGCACTGACATATGATGATTGGAGTTAGGATGAATATTATGACTGTTACCATGATTCACACTGGTCAGATGACCAAGACTGGTGGACTGACTGTTGGGACTATGACTGGACACCGGAGACAACTGCTCCTCCAGCACTGCCCCAACTGCAGAACACTGCAGCGTCCAGCACTGCAACGAGCTCAGCCGGTATCACTCCGGTGCACTGACATATAATGCTTGGAGTTATGATGAATATTATGACTGTTACCATGATTCATACTGGTCAGATGACCAAGACTGGTGGACTGACTGTTGGGACTATAACTGGACACCGGAGACAACTGCTCCTCCAGCACTGCCCCAACTGCAGAACACTGCAGCGTCCAGCACTGCAATGAGCTCAGCCGGTATCACTGCAGGGAACACTGCAGGTTCCACATTCTTTTGGTAGACCTCAAGGGTTACCACTGATTCCTGAAACTGTTTCACATCCACTGGATTTTCCAGAACATGTTTCCCAGCGCACTGAGACAGGTTGTTCAGCGCTTGAGTGGCAAGTGTCACTGTTTTGAATTCTTTTGGTAGACCTCAAGGGTTACCACTGATTCCTGAAACTGTTTCACATCCACTGGATTTTCCAGAACATGTTTCCCAGCGCACTGACTTATGCCGAGAGCCACTTCATGATGTACTGTTGGAATACCATGCGAACTGCATTGCAAATGTTTCCAACACTGAGCACTGGATTCTGTTTGACTCTGGAGCCGCTGCACACTGCTGTCCACTGAACTATGCACCAGAGTACCCACTGTTGCCTGTAGGACCGAATCCACCCAGACTCAGAAGTGTCACTGGGAAACCACTGAACATCATAGGACGCAAGATCATTTGTTACACTGCTAATGGAGTAGGTTTTACTGTCAACTACTATGTCTGTGATGTTCCCTTCTGTTTGGTTTCTGTTGCAAGAATGTTGTTGCAAGGTTACTGGACTGTTCTTGGTAAAGGCTGTTCACTATCACACTATTCAACTGACAACGTATTGACATGGTTAGATCAAGGACGATAATTATATTCAACTTAACATATCCAATCATTGACACTGAACTTGGTGAGATGATGAACCAAAAATATGAAGATGTCATGAAACGTTTTGGCAATGAACTGAACTGTTCAGATGTGACACCAGTTAGCGCTAGCACTGATGCAGTAGAACAACTGAAGACACTGATCAATGCTATTGAGCCAAGAGTACACTACCACACTGACACTTGGCAACTGGATGAAGCAAACAACACACTGACACGTATACACAAGAGACCACGCAGAGTGATGTTCATGCCAAGAAACACTGACTGTCCTGTAGAACTGAGCAGGCTCACTGGGATCAGGACAACAACGCTGAATTTTGGTGAAGGTAGGATTGAAACTGTCACTGAAGATGTCAACCAACTCTGGAACGCAACTGAGATGAAAGGTGAACACTGGAAAGGTAAAACCGTGTTTCAACTGAAAGTCAAAGGCCCACTGAAACGGAATACTAGGAAAGGACCAGTCAGGAGACCTGAAGTCTCCATCACTGAACCAGCTGAGAAAGCACAAGATGATGACATGCACACTGTTGATGCACCCTCACACTTACTGCCACACACAGTAGATGATGCTAGGCATATCACTGACAAACTGTTGGCGCACAAGGTTTGGGATGATCAACAATTTCGTGTGTTACTGTTGTCACTGTTTCAAACTCCAGATCCACAGACTGGAGATGTAAGAACTGCTGATCACTGGTTACAGACCCCTGTTGCTTGGGTACGCTTTCATCATACTGCACGTAGAGAACTGTTTTATCCTGATGGTACTGGACCCGATCTTAGTGACTTGGGAAACCTTAGGATGACTGTTTTCTTTCGCACAAGTGATGACTGGGATGGCAAAGTTCACACTGATGACTGGAGAGCTGATGACTCAGCTGAACCTCCATTGTCACCGCCTGTGACGTGGACTGGACTGACCATCTTTCCGAGACCGGAACTGGAAGTTACTGTTGAACAGGAGACCCACGATAAAGCAGCTAGAACTGCAAAAGCACTTCCAAGCCCAGGCGAGCCCACTGCACAACAACGAGCAGCGCACTGCCTCACTCACTTGCCGTACCGCTCTTGGTGCGAACACTGCGTAAAGGCAAAAGGTAAAGAAAGGCAGAGCAAAAGAAACACTGATCGCCAACCTGTGATTCAAGTCGACTATTCCTTTGTTTCAACTGGAAAGGAAACTGAACAAAGAACGGTTTTGAACGCTACTGATGTTCAAACTGGTTTGTCCACCTCTGTTGTCGTACCTGCTAAAGGCAGACATGCGTACAGCATGGCTGAACTGAAAAAGTTTGTGTACGAAACTGGTAGGACCTTCGGTATCCTTCAATATTATCAGGAACCGTCACTGAAGGCACTGGTGCACGATACTGTGAAAGAACTTGGAGGAATGAGCACAAGAGCAACACCAAAAGACTGGAAGCAAGCACATGGTTCAATAGGTAGACTGCAACAGACAATGTTTGGGCAAGCAAGGACACTGCGACTTCAGCTGCAAGAACACTTAGGTACTGAGATCAGTTCGGATGACTGTATCTTTCCTTGGATTGTCAAACATGCGCAATTCCTGTTGAACCGCTACATGACCCATGAGGATGGCCAAACTTCCTACTTTAGGAGATGGAAGAAAGACTATCAAACTGGTGTATGTGAGTTTGGTGAAACTGTTTTGTTCCGGGTCCCTGGTAAGCTACGCGAAAAGGCGAGCGCCTCCTGGCACGAAGGAATTTGGCTAGGTAAGGACACTGAAGCGGACGAGTCACTGGTTTTCGCGAATGGCGCAATGCACAAAGCACGCGCCATTAAACCCGTTGTACCTTCAAAGCAATGGAACAAAGCACTGCATGACTCACTGAACGTGACACCATGGGATCCAAAAGGAAAAGATGTCACTGACACTTCGTTCGTTTTGCCACCGACACTGGGTGTCGCCGGACGTGTGCAAGCACCGCCCGGACTGGAACAAGAGACTGTTGAAAGTAGGCAAGAGACTGAACTTCCAAACGCAGACGCTGACTCAGGGTACTCACCATCAATAGCTGAAGATGCTGTTTCACTGAAGTCACTGCCGGAAGAGCAGAATGATGTCAGACTGCCACCGACTGAACGGTCAACTGCTGTGAAACGTCAAACTGAAGACGAACTGTCAGATGAAGACTTGCAAGAAAACAAACGCCAAACGATAGGAGCACTGTTTGATGTGACTGACTTCACTGCTTGTGTTTCCTCAGTAACGGTTGGAGACACTGAAGTTCCAGTAGTTAAGTAGTCAGAAACGAAGACACTGAAGAGATCAAACAGGAACTCGCACTGACTGAACCAAGTTTGTCGTTTGTTGAACCAGAGTTTACTGAAGAAGAAGTATAGGAAGGAATGATGACTGAAATGGCATCAATGAAAGGCTTTGACGTCTTTGACGAGATTCCACTGGAACAATGTTCACAGGAAGACATTGACAATGCACTGGACTGTCGATGGGTGAAGCGTAGGAAAACACCGCGAAAGGTTCGCTGTAGGTTAGTTGCCCGCGGATGTTTCCAAGAGGAAATGGACACGGACGAAATCTTCGCGAGCACTCCCACACTGGTCACGCTGCGCGTCCTTCTTCTCCTGTCACTGTCCCGCTGCTGGTCGATGGTCACTTGTGACATATCCACTGCGTTCCTCCACGCGTTGATGGTTGAAAAGGTTTTCATGAAACCGCCTCCTGAATTTTACCCTCATGGCAACTGCTTGTGGTTACTCAAACGCGCGATGTATGGACTGAAACAAGCCCCTGCACTGTGGCAAACTCACTTTGCAGGCACTATGGTTTCTCTTGGTTTCCACCGCTGCAAAACTGACCCAAATCTGTACTGTCACTCCTCTCGCGAGTTGTACGTTTTGTGTTACGTTGATGACCTTCTGGTTTGCGGAAACCCAGATCGCATCAAAGCGTTCACTGAGCAACTGTCAAAAGAGGTTTTACTGAAGGTTGAAGGCGAACTGAAACCACAGACCACGGTCAACTTCCTTGGAAGAACACTGAGGCACAATGGCGACAGCATCGATGTCACGATGCCTAGGAACTACATTAATGACATCCTTGAACTGTATGGAATGAGCACTGCGAAACCTTCCTCAACCACTGGAACAACCGCGAAACCAAACCATGTTCCGCAACCACTGTGTCAAACTGATCACAAACGATACCGAGCGATAGTTGGAAAACTCCTTTGGCTTGCACTGATCCGACCGGACATTGCATATGCCACGAAGGAGCTGTCGAGAGACTTGACAGCACCAACCACTGAGAGCGTCACTAAGGTGAAGCACCTACTGAGGTACATTTCCGGCACTAAGGATCACTGTCAACGACTTTGTCCTAGCAAGATGTTGTCTAGTTCGGACTGCACTTTGGACATTGACTGCCTTGTTGACTCTGATTGGGCTGGATGTAGAGCAACTAGGAAAAGCACTAGTGGCACTGTGGTTCAACTGCTCAACTCAACTGTTTCGTTTGGGAGCAGGACACAAGGCACAATCGCACTGAGTTCAGGCGAAGCAGAACTGTACTCAATAGGACAAGGAACAAGTGAAGCACTGTTTGTCAGAAACCTCCTCACGGAAGCAAAACTGGCAAAGGCTGTCAATGTCACTGTTCACACAGATTCCACTGCAGGCAAAAGCATGGCAACCAGGTTTGGCACAAGCAAGAAAACCAAGCATGTGGAACTGAGATTCCTATATGTGCAGGAACTGGTAGCGAAAGGCATCATTCGGTTGAAGAAAGTTGGAACTCTGTACAACTGCGCCGACGTTCTCACCAAATATCTTGGTTCCGAACTCCTGGTTTCTCACTTGAAGAAGTTGGGTGTTACTGTTTACAGCTGTTTTTCACACTGATACCACCAAGAATGTTTCACCAAGCCAATTGTTTAAAACAATGGCACTGAGCTGAGATCTAACAACCCTCTCCTTACTCAAGGGGGAGCACTGCGCGCACCGTACTGCACACACAGCTGACACACACACTGTTGGTTGTGATTGTATAGTTATAGTTTGTTTAACTGTTTCAACTGTTTAAACGGCCGGTAACGCACGTTTTCTTTATAAGCCTCACTGAATTTGAAGTAGCACTGAAGCCACGTTTTTTTGTCACTGCACTGTTTCAGCCACTCTCTGGACTGAAGCCGTGAAGAACTGAAGCAACTGAAAGTTTGAACTGCACGTTTTTTTTCTGGCTCATAGCAAGCCGTCACTGCTTTGAACTGCAACTGAGCACTCCGACTTCGTCACTGACTTGAAGATGACCGCTGAGACTCACTCCGTGATCACTGAAGGAACTGGCGTGGACGCAGCACTGTTCCACCAGATCACTGACCTGATGAAAGTGAGCACTGAGGCCCAACAGCACATGCTGAACACTGGCATGATCCCTGATCATGTGTTGACTGGACTGTTGTCCTCTCAATACGAAACACTGGAGGGCCAAATGCTGCAGCTGCGTGAGCACTGTGAGCGTATGACGCTCACTGCAAACCA
>VSDK01009972.1:203446-218446 GCA_009767595.1 Symbiodinium kawagutii
GTGTTGAGACACAAAGTCACACTGCACCCACTGCGCACTCCACAGCACTGCCAAACATACTGTTTGGCTCAAGACTGCATAAAAGAGAATGCTGACTGCAGGACTGTGCCTGTTGGTTGTACTGGAGAAAGATCCATAATCTTCGCAGTTGGTTGGTCGGTCGGTCGGTTGGCTCGCTGGCTGCTTGGCTTGTTGGTTCGTTGGTTGGCTGGTGGGTTTCGATGCTGATTAATCAGTTGGCAACAAGAATGATTTATCTCTTCAACTCAACAACCAGCAGCAATCAATGGCAATGCTGTTCGATGCTGTTCGTATGGGTGTGTCATCCAAGCATATGATGTGAGATCATGATCCCTGCAAGACATCTGACAAAGGAAAATCCCTCACTGGCTGGTTCTTCAAGGGCCATCCATCGCCTGTAATAACCCACGATATACTGGTTGGTGCCCCGGAAAAACCAACACCACCGTCAACCACCCACCCACCCACCACCCAACCAACCGCCAACCACCCACCCAACCATAATTTTGGCGTTGAAACTATCAGCTTCAGTAGGCTATGGCGATGGACAATAGGCCACCTCCGTTTCCCAAGTTGCACACCTCCGGTGACCGCCAGTAGCAGCGAGTACATGGATTTTCCAACCTGAGCGAAGTGTCAAAGCCGTGGGATCAGCGATGGGATGAGCTGGTTGATTGGTGGTGGTTGATGGTAGTGACCCTCATTGTCGTTGATTCTTGATTGTGAACTGCTAGTTAATTCTTGATCAGCGTGTTCAGAATCCTGCGGTTATACTGCAATCACTGAACAGCAACAAAAATTAGGATAAATAGCCTTTATCCCCAAGTTGTAGCTGGTATGAGATAACAATCGACAGGAACAGCTGACCTCCACTTGACACTGTTCATCCAGGATGCAGGGAGCAGTAGCAAGCTTTCAAATCGTGCTGGTTGCTACAGGGGGTTGGGGGAGGTCAACATGAAGCGCTGTAGTAACGGTTGTCCCAGTTAGCACTTCGTAGTCAACCAACCAGCATTGCGGATGGCTGTGACGATCAAATTTCTAACTGGAGACCCCGCATCAACCCGTGCGATGCTCAGATTCCTTGGGACGAAACCCAGCAACCAATGCTGGGGTTCCACGCGGAGCCGAACCAGCCCTGGCCAGGACCCACCAGGACTCATCAGTTCATCAATGTGTCCCAAATCCCAAATTCCTCAGGAATCTCTCCTCTTTGTCGCTTGATTTTGATGGTAAAATTGGATTCTTCACAATTTATCATCATCATATCATCACTCTATCTTCTTCTCATCATCAAACTAACCACTATTTACCCTCCTATTACGACGCGGCTCTCGCCATCGCTCCGCAACGTTGGGGAACCCTCGCCTGAAGGGCATCCCTCACATCGTGCTGGGCCTCTTGCCGCTGGACATACCTCGGTAAAGTTTCCCAAGCAGGGCAGCCAACGGATACATGGGTACGTGACAACATTTTCAGTCGGTCAGTGATTCAGCATCGAACAAGACAACGAGTGAACATGCCAAGCAACAAATATGAACGTGTTGGACCAGCGGGTGACTTGACCAGTTTCTGATCGCCACCTAACTGTTCTGGGACTCTCACAAGGTGGCAGCGTGCATGAAAATGATGGCGAAAAGATACCTTCAAGCCGAGCGCTGGCGATAGAGGTGACACCTGTGGAGGTTGTCAACAGTGTCTGGGTATGGTGCTTATGTCGGAAATGTTTTTTGTATTTGGAGGTTTCTTGAAATAAGGGACCCCAAAATGGGTTGGTTTACTACTATAGATGGTTCATTTTGGATGATTTGGAGGGTATCGCTAGTTTGAAAAACATGTATTTTTTGCAAACGGCACCAGTATTTCCGTTGTCATACTTCTTTTGGCTAGATCCCCTCAACCAACAGCTTTGTAAAACATTGGTTCACATTGCAGATGCGTTCATAATGTGTAACATTCGGGATGTCGCCTCAGTTCCACAATGTTGAACTTCATCCATATGTTTTGTCCTCTGAAGAATATGGATCAAATTTTCCGACGTCCAAACATGCATTCAATCAGACTTCCAACATTCCCATGGATGTCTCTATAGCTTTTGTTCGCAGCTGGCTTTGGATGGTGCACATCCAGCATCGTCCACTCCCATGTTACCATTGGTACATCTAGCGCTCCGATGAAGGTATGGTGCACCCAGGATCTTCAAGCGATCTATGATGCCATTTACATGGCACCTACTTGTCATCCTGTATACTTGCATAAGTCTTATTGCTATCAGGATGAGAATGATCATCGATGATTCTAAATATGACATGTGACAGAATCATAAGTGTTCTCATTTCAATGATCGTACCTTTGCCTTAAGTTCCTTTTCAGGGGATGCTATGTTGGTTATTTGGGTTATACAAAATCAACGGTTGATGGTGGCTAATAATCGTTGGTTGGTTGTTTGATGAAATTGCTTGTGTACTAATCAAGGGTCAATGGTTGATGACCGTTGGCTAATGGATGTGTGATGGCTAGTGGATTTACGATCACAGTAGTGAATTTGTATGAGATTGTGATGCTTTTCTCGATAAGTATATTGAATGATGTTCGTTCAACAAGCAAAGTGCAACCGACACTTTTCAAAACCTGTGAACATTGTTCAGCAGCTAAGTTGCGGAATCCCAAGCTCTGGAATCCAGCTGTTGATGGTTTGGTTGCAAACGCCCTTACCTCGTTGGCTTTAAGAGAAGACATAAGAACTGCTGGACGGCTGTTCAGTCAGAGGCAGCAGGGGTTCTTTTCATCGGGTTCCGAAGAAGTCCGGCAGCGGCTCATGTTTCAGAGGCGGAGTCCAAGCCTTCTTCAGAGCCTTCACAGCCGTCGTCAGAGCCTTCATTGGAGCCTTCCTCAGAGCCTTCACCATGGCGCTGGTCAGAGCCTTCACTGGAGCCTTCCTCAGAGCCATCGTCAGAGCCTTCACCAGCCAGCGCAGCCAAACTACTTGAAATCTGGTCTAAGTAGGTTTTCTCGTCGAAAGGGCTCTTGCTGACTGAGACGCGCCCCAACTCTCGCACCTCTTCAGGTGTGATGTCATCCTCCTGAACACTGATGTGCGATGCGACGATCTCAAAAAGGTTGCGAGCTCCTAAAAGACTCGGTGTGCACTCAGGGTCTTCATCTCCGTCCACTTCAGCAGCGACATGGCTGAATTTGCAGGACATACTGTCTTTTGGAGTCCTATAAGGCCAAACCAGCATCGGAGCACACAAGAGACGCCACAAAACGTGTAGCAATGTGGCTGGGTCCACTTCACGACCAAGGAGGGAGCGCCCAAGCAAATTCAAGGCTGTCAAATCTCCAGAGATTGCTGGGTGATCACTTTCGAATGAATTGCAGGAGTAGCGGAAGAAATGCATCGATTTCCCATGCACAGTGCCTGTGCATGACAATTCTGACGTTTCACAACAATGCTCCTCATCATGAGCTCTATCAGATGCGATTTCTAGATTGAGTTCCACAGTGTCATCGGCAGTTGTCACTGCCACCTTGAATTCATCGCCTTCGTTGTATGCTAGTTCGTATCCTCCTTCAAGTTCAAGTTTGGCCAAACTGGTCTTGAAGCCACAGACTTTCCATTCGAGAACACTTGGAATCGATTCAGCGAATGATTGGATTGATGTCTGAACAGGATCTGGGCCAACAAAAACAGCTCTTTGCATCAACTGCTGGGCCATGACTGAACACCAGCTGCTGCTCAAGTTCATGGCGTGCTTGCTTCCAGTCATTGAGACTTCCTCATCATCAAAGCTCTCTTGGGCATCTTTCAGGGTAGACCCGTTGGGAAACTCGTTCACAGGGACACGTTTGTCACGTCGCAAAATGCTTCCTCTTGCCCATGAGCAAATCTCTTGAATGGCTGCTAGGACTGACGGTGACCCATGTGCTGCCAGATATGGACGAAGCAAACATCCTACAGGAGAGCACTGCATGAAGACGCGCATGAACGGAGTTGCTGGTTGCCACCATGAACACGTCTCAGAGTTGCATGCTCGCAGGGAGACCGCCTCCTTGAGACTCAGCATGGCCAAAGCGTTTCCTGTTGCCTCACCCCATAGCTTCAAGAAACACATTGGCTCACCGACGCCAGGTGTTGAGCAAGGTTCACTCCTGAACCGCTTTCCACATGGCTCGAAGCCGCGGACATCCATCGGTTTTAGACATTGATTTTCAATGTCCCCCATCTCTCCACACTTTTGGTGTCAAGATTGGCCACTTGGCACTTGAGCCAACAGATCAATAAAAGCATGGCTAGCTCAAGCTATACTATCTTCCCAGGAGGTTCTGCATCAGAATCCCTGCGGTTTCTGTTTGGAAATTTCCAAATTTCTGTTTGGACATTTTCAGCATCACAATCCCTCTGCTGTCACCAGCACTCTTACAACCCCAAGCGCAACTGCAGAAGCTTGTGTTTACCCAACCTTTGGGATGACAATTCCAGAATTTAGATGGCTAATGATGGTTGCTGATGGTTGGGGACCAACACACCCATTGGATCACGCCACCCTTGGATTCTCTGTTCGTGGACCTTCGACCTGTGGACCTCCACTCGGACCCGCCATCGGCTCACATGATGATCAACAACAGCAGCAGGGCCCAGGACAGTGAGACCATGGACCTCGGCGACGTGGGCACTTGGGAATTTCACTCGGGAAATCATCGGGTGGTTGCTATGGTTGACTATGGTTAATCATGGTTGGTCAATAGTGGTTGACTATGGTTAATCATGGTTAATCATGGTTGGTAATGGTTGGTCGATAGTGGTTACTAGTGGTTGATCATGGTCAATGATGGTGAATAATAAGGGGTAAAGGAAAACAAATGGGGAGTAAGCAACAATAGGAACCAAGATGGTGGTTTCTCAAGTCAGTTTGGGGACCCCAAAGTTGTGGTTGGTTTAGTACTAAGAATGGTTAAAGGATGATTTGGGGACCCCTATTTTGAGAAACCACCATTTTTCGAGACGGATGATAACCAAGTCTTCGAATATAAGGGGAAATGGACATCCCAACAAAGACCCTTGTCGGGCTGTTCACAGTGTGGCACAAGTTTTTGCCCTACAGTCTTAAATCCATCCGAGACACTCGCTAACAGAAAATTCATTTGCTTCCAATGGAGTGTACTTCCAGGATCTTGCAATCTAAGCCACTAATCATTAGTCATTAATCATTGATCATTAACAACCATTAACCATTAATAAGCATTATTAACCCATATTGGTTGGTTAAAACAGTTCGAGGGTTCGCCGGCCAAGGCACTGGATGATGGAGCACACCATCAATCGCAGCTCCCGGAAGAGTCGCATCACCCGAATCACCCGCCTGGGCTGCTGGGATGGGTGGGCCATGATGAATTGCTGAGGATGGCTGGTGATGGTGTGGACCATCCTTAGGCCTTGGCCAGTGATGGCTAGTGATGGTTAAGAATGATTTATGATGGGTTGGCTCATGGTTCATATCGAAAAATGGTTAAGGATCCTGAGTGAACACATTGAAAACACGCTTTTCTCATGGTTTATCATGGCTAGGAACTGTCCCCATTACACAAATGATGTAGTCCTTCAAAGTTGGTGATTTCACGTGATTTCTCAACAACAAATACAATCACATTTTGGGATTGTGCCGGTACCCACGTGGCGACTATCAAGGAGTGTGGATGACTTCTGGGGTATCCTGTTATACGACTCTCTCGCTGATGACGATGACAATGATAGCGACGACGACAATGATGACGCTTAACAACCATGGTCAATCTTCAGAAACTGCAATCAAGCATCCATTCATGTTCAATGTCAACAAGTGCTTCTTCATCACTACATGATTGGCACTAACCATCAATTACTCATCAGCCATCAGCCACCTAAACCCAGGGCAGAAATTGCTGTGGCGACTGGGCCACCGCGCAGCACGCGCACCATGCGGAAACCGCGCAGCAGCCGGGTGTAGGTGAGGCCTTACGGCTGGCACCGGTGCGGGCAGTGGTTGATGGGCAAGCACTAAGCATCCACCATGGAAGTAATCAACCAACCAGTATATAATCATTGTTAATGATGGTTCTAAGTGGAAGTTGATGGAAGTCATCATTGATGAATTCAGAAAACAGATGCAACCAGTGTTGAGAATGATTTTTCATGGTTCTGAGTATACACGAATTAATGATGGTCAATAAGGATTAATCAAATGCTAACTGTGAAAAATGATGGCAAATGCTGTTGATGATGGTTCACAATGCTTTTATGACTGACCAACTGCTGCATTTGGATTTCTACTTCTTAAGTGATATTTGATGCAGGGTTCTGCATCGCAAGAAAAACATATGAACAAACTTTCACCAGCCACATTGGTGGAAGAGTTTTTGTGCCAAGGCATAATCCGATTTTGATCTTTGTTTGTTCATCACCTTTGCTATTTCACGTGATGCGGGTCAAGCACCCCCCTGCCCCTGGCTGTTCACATCGACCAAAGTAGTGGAACTGTTGGGATGTTCACCCACCCGCCATATCTGACCTGGACCCACGCCCACGATTTTCTGTGGCCAATCACCGCCCACTGTGGTGCCCCGCTAAATCCGCTGAGCAATTCCTGCGCGGCCATGGAACAAGCTGCACAAGTTTAGATACTTTCTGATGTTGACGGATGGTTAAATGATCGCTTATGAGCAATAGTTGCTGCTGCTGCTGCTGATGCTTATGATGATGATGATGATGATGATGATGATGATGATGATGATGATGATGATGATGATGGCAGGGCAAGGACCCTGACGCCTGAGGTGTAGCGAGATTTAGCCGGGCACAACTGTTCTTTGTACAATCGTTTATTGCTGCAGCTGTCGAATCCAGACCAACGTGGTGATGCACTACTTGACCAACAAGTTGTATCGCGGGCACGAAAAAACACTGTTTGTAAAGATTCAGCGAGGTTCCAAACAGAGTCCAACTGGGGCTCTGGAATTGATGATTCAACAGGATTAGTGCTGAGTTTGATTTTGCATCCTTTGCTGTGTTCCTTTTGGGACTTCCGCACTATGTGCCCTTTCGAAACGCCAGCCATTTCCCTGTCTACTAGGGACGATCAAATCTCCACTTGCCATCCCCCAAATGTATTTGGAGCCCATCATCGAGATCTGCTTTGCGGAACGGCCACACCAGTGCTGCAACTTCACAACTAAGGGACACTCAATGCTTGCAGTTCATCAAAATCATCGGAGCTTCAGACTCATTCCTGGGTTGAACCTTTCCACCAACATGTTCCACCACTGGGTGCGAAAGAATGACTTCACCACTCCCCCCCGCCCCGCTGTTCCTCGGCCACCGAGTAGATCGCCTCGTCAGCAATGGTGGTGATACTAACAATGGTGACCCGGGTGGTTGACGATAGCAATGATTAATGATGATTAATGGTGGTGAATAGTGATCAAAATCGTGGCAAAATGATGGCTACACTGGTTAGTCGGATGGTGAATGGCCATGAATTGGTGATTTGTGTCGGGTTAGCATGCAACAGTAATGCCCCTACAATAGAAGGGTAGAAGGGTATCCGCTTTGCGTCTCCAGACCATTCTAGAATGATCATCGTGGAAAGACCTGGTTGATAGGTGGTTGTCAGTTGCTGTTCAGAGCGACATGAAAGTCATGGCCCTATGCCAACCTATTGTAGTGATTGGTTGGCTTTATGGATTCTACTATCATCCTTAGCAAGTTCTGTGTACAATCCCATGGATCAATTACATCAATTGTCGCTGATTGCCCATTCCCCTGTCAACAACTGTTCATGGCATCGTGAATGACCCTGAACAAAGAAGTGGCTGGCGATTTTCCCTCTCAGCAAACCCAAGTGAGCCCAGCTCATGACCATGTAGATTTCACGAGGCTCCCCCAGCTCGGATACCTTGATGGTAGCTATGATTTTTCTCTACGTTTGGCTGTGATTGGCTATGGTTGAAGCGGGACAGAATCAACTTCTCTATTAGAGGCCCGACTTCAGATTCTCATCCTGATCTGTTTTGAGTTCTACCAACAGCATGACACCCATGTCTGGGTCAGATACTTGATGGCAACTAGCGATAGTATGAACTTTTGAGTTTCTCAGAGTATTTGCACGTGGGTGTTTCTCAAGTCGTAAGGGTAGCCCAAAGTCATGGTTGAAGTTTATCACTAAAACATGGTGGTTCCACTTGAAATGGTTGATAAACTGGATTACTATCAATGGTTTATGAATTGTGTAATTCACCACAAAGTAAGGTAGAATTCATTGAACTGGATTGCTACAAATGGATGAATGGCTTAATGGATAAGTGGATCACTATAAATGGTGCATAAACCACCCTTCAATGGATCCCTGGAGGGTTTCCCTGTGACTGGCGGCTTACCTTGGAGCTCCGGTCGACCTACCAATTCGAGGCCCCCACGAGGCCCAGGTCGAAGATGTTCCATTTCCAATCGATGCCCAAGATGAAGTCCACCCTGGTCGTGGCGGTGCAGATAGCCCTGCAACCACCCATGCGAATGGCACTTTTCGGGTGATCCCCAAGCTGGGTTGGGCGGCGTGAGATGTTGGGAACGGCACTTTTGGACAATGAAGGGTAATCCCAAGGTGAATTGGGCATTACTTCCCAACATGGCCATGGCGAATGGCTGAAAGGATCGCCCTCACAAGAAGCGGACACCTGTCTTGGACTTTCCTATGTCCAAGAGGTCCTCCTTCAGAACCTACATATATCTGTATGTGTACATGTATATATACATATGTATGTATGTATGTATGTATGTATGTATGTATGTATGTATGTATGTATGTATGTATGTATGTATGTATGTATGTATGTATGTATGTATGTATATATATATATATTATGGGTATAGTCTGTTCAAGTGCCCTTCACAGTGTTTTAGAACCGTGAGGCTTTAGAAATACAGTTTGCAGGGTTTTACAATATTGGCCACGACCGCTAGAAGTTTTCATCGTATCATAGAAGTTGTCATCGTATCACAGGGCCACCTAATAACGTTCGTGCTTAATTGCTTCGGAATGAACTGCAAATATTGCTTTAATGGCCATGGATCATAGAAGTTGCCATCGTATCATAGAAGTTGTCATCGTATCATAGAAGTTGCCATCGTATCACAGCTCCAAAAGTTGGGGCACTTAATCATACTATACCGATATATATATATATTTACATATTACATACAAGCATTTGTTTCAATGCACGTATCCTTATCTGTGTAGCAATGTTGGGTAACCAATGGGCCCCACCAAAAAATGATCATTTCACGACTGGAAACCATAAGTTTTTGGGGGTACCACTATAGCTTGGCACATACCCATATGGGTGTTTCTCAAAAAACAGGGGCACGCCCGAATCATCCAGCTTATCAACCATATACAGTAATAAGCAATCTTCCAATATTAACCATTTCCAGTAATAAACTCCAACCATAACTTGGGGACGTCCCTATTTCAAGACCCACCCATATCCCATCGATCGCCACAGCCTTTGGTGAGTCGTTCTACCAGCGCCCTCCACCGCGGTGCCTCTTGGCGATCATGCGCAGCACGACTTCCGCCACGAAAACGCCGACCTGGCAGGTCGTACCGTGGACTCACCGCCGTGGTGTTAGATCCAGCTGCCACGGATGACTACCGATGCTTCAACGGATGGCTCTCATGAGCTGGATCTACCTTTGACCACGAGCTACTTGTTGTTGTAATGAGACTGACTGGTGGCAAATCGTGGCAAAAGTGATCATGAAAATAGTAGTCAGGATAGCGATGGTAAAGTACCACAACAATGATGTGCAAGATCAACAACCATTGTTGACTTACAGTAGAATCAACAACTGGTGGTTTCTCAAAATAGGACCCCCAAATCACCCAATGTTTGTATCAAAAAGGCGTTATGAACTTCAAAACGCACATCCTCTGTTGCTAGTTGCTGGCTACAAGCATCAACATTTCTCAACAATCAACTGCTAACCCTGGATTGATCAACCGTTAATCAATGGGGGGCATCAGCAGTCATGGTTTGCTCAGCATCCGGGCAAAGGCTTGGTTCACCGTCCGAAACCACTCGGGGTCGCCTGGCAGCAAAGTGATTGGGTGACGGTGGCAGCTATGGTCATTGGGTGGTGCTTATGATACCGCTGATGATAGTGACACTGCTGCTGCTGCTGCTGCTGCTGCTGCTACTGATGATGATGATGATGATGATGACGACGACGACGGCGACGAAGACGACAGTGATGCTTTCTAGCAGCAGGTGCTTATGCACCTATGACTGTCCGATGTATCCGTATCGTTGGCCTCCTGTGATTGGTGCGTGGCAACATGACGCAGCGGCTAATTCTGGGCAGCATCTACTGCTTCCTGCCCAACTGCTACTGACGAGAGCAGATTTTTTGTGCTTCCATTGCTCACATGGTAAATGGAAGCACAAAGCAGCTGAACAATCCCGCACACACAGAGTCAACAATGATTAGTTCAATGCTCTTTGTGATGGTGAATGATCGATGGCACAGTAATCGAAAAATTCTGCCCGTTCTCGAGGGTGATGCCAGGGATTATTGATGACAACGCTTTTAGCAGCATCCCTCCTGCGGCATCGGTGAACTTTCCTGATTGGTTAACTTGTTGGGTCGAGTTGTTGGTGACGAGATTCTGAACGGTCAAGGGACAACCATGACGTGCTGACGATCTAATAACGCCTGCAAGACTGAACATGGATACTAATGATGCTTAAGGATGGCTAAGGGCCAATGACCCTTGATATCAATGCCTAACACCTCAAGACGATCCTTTTCGCTGGGAAACCATCGACTTTGGGCATAGGAGCTCAGCTGCAGCCACGTGAAACATGAGATTGCTAGGGCATTAAGCAGGATGACTGGAACCATATGCCTTCACGAAGCGTCTTGATCAAATTGGTGATTTGCCCTCAATTTGGGTGGTACAATTAGCTTTGACAACGATTGTGAATGGTTCATAGTGGGTATAGTGGTGAATAATGGCCAATATTAGCTACTTCAATGGCTAATCATGGGATGAACAAATGACAAGTTCTGACGATGACCGTCATGGACCAACCCTTCAGCTAGCCAATCGCACCCAGTCACCATGGTCATCGCCAACCATGAATTCAACAAACCATTCTCAAACGTGAGCAACCAACCATTCTCACCATTGTTAACAACCATTACAAACCATTTTCAACCACATTGCAAAAAACTACATGAACCATTTTTACCAACCAACATCAACCATTGTAACCAACAATTTTGTAACCGTTGTAAAGCAATGATGAACCCTTCAACGAACCATCATCAACGGTCACAGCCCGCCATCACCGTCCTCTTGGCGGCTGTAGTGAGGCGTTGTGCATACTCACGTCCGTGACGACCCCAATGAAAATCTCGCGGACCCAGCGGGTTTCCGGGTTTGGGATTAGCGAATGTAGTCCTTTATAGTAGTGAATGGTCAGTCAATGAGAGCTAATGATGGTTGAATGGTCAGTCAATGATGGGTTTAATGGCAGTTAATGGTTGACAACGAGGTCACAAATAGGTTGATACTTGATTGATGATTGTTCATGAATCATTGTTTCATGTTCATGGTTGATCACTGTTCATACTGTATGATGATGATGAGCTCGGACAGTCAGAAACGCGGGAAAACGCCTAGTATTGGTCCATGGGGCTTGTAAACAATGAAACACTTGATTTTGGGTGAGGCATATCATCGCGAAACTCATGCCCGGCACCCTCTCCATTGACATTGCGATTCCTTATCAAGAAGCTTACCCACTCAGAATTGGCACACTCATGTGTTTAATGTTTAGTCTTGATGCAGTCAGGAGAAACAAAGAATGTTTTAACTATATTACCCTATCAACAAATGATGGGTCATTCCAGCAACCTATTTGAAACCAGCCATTTCAGAACTCTTGACAATCGTGCTGGGACATTTGGAAACTACTGACATCGAACTCAAAAAATGACATCTCCAATATTGGATTTCTTCAGCAAAACGAGGTTTCTGAACAGTTGAGAAATCACCGTACTTCTTATCACATCAGACCAAGGTGCTTGCTGGGTGAAACTTACCACTGGAGGAACCAGCACTGGTAGTGCCAACAGTCAGAGCCAGCAGTAATGAAATAAGCAATAAATGGCTAGAAACGTTTGCAAACATCATGGCAATGTAAATGCAAATGCATATGCAGCCACAACTAAAAATGACCAGTATACATTACCAATAAGGCAATAAATGTGTAGCCGTATAACCAATAATAACCAACACAACCATTAGCGTACTATTGGTTAAACACATTTCGCCATAACTGTATAAATAACCAATAAATGAAAACCAATTGGGTATTATTGGTTATACCAATAATACCCATATGTAGGCATGACATTTGTATAACCAAGAATAACCAACAGCAACCAATGTCCAGCCGCATAAGTCCCAGGTTTCATCGCCGCGGCTGACCGCGTTGGCGAGGATCACGATGCCAACCATGAGCTGAAAGACCTCACGAAGCCGTCCGCGGTTCAGAGTTTGATTTTTGATAGGATTGATAGGATATGTATATTTGTATATATATATATTTCTATGCTGTAATCGTATCTATCTGTTTATTTATTAACACATATGTATATGTATTTAAACATATATACACACGTCTCTATGTAAATACATGTGTTTATGTAACTGTGTATGTATATATGAACATATATGTGCGTATTTCCTTACAAGATGGTATCCCCAACCATCCGCAAATGGTCTTTCGTTGGTAGTTTCTTTGCTTAGGCACGCCTAGCTTGACTAGCTGTGGACAGGTGGATTTTGTTCAACCTGCGAGCGAGATCCCTAAATGATCAGTAGGGAAACCAACCATGGCGGTAAATAACAAACAAAATAGAATAGTACTAGTAATAGTAGTAATCATAGTAATGATGATAATGATAATTAATGACAATGATGATGACAAAAATAAATTATAGTGGATATGTATGCACTAATACGTATGCACAAATATAGTTTTATTTATGCAAAAACATGAAGTCAAAGAAAAAACATGCAGGTAGATATACAAATGTAGGCACATGTGCTATTTCTACAATACATGTAGACTCTTCATTTCTTCATGGACGTGCATCATCACTTGAATGGACCTGCTATTTCTGCAATACGTGCAGCACTTGAAACATCACCACCATGTCTTTCATGGCGCAGCAGGTCTGAAATCGACATGCCGTCAACGCACAAAGAATACCCGTCTTTGATCCCTTGCGTTGGGAACGTGTAGTAATTTGTATAGCTGGGTTTTAAGGACAACAGGAGTGTAAATGGCACAATCATCATCAATCATCGACACCCAACAATAGTCATGTCACCTATTTGGGCTTGTCCATCAAAGATGTACCCCACTGGTGGGTTCACATATGGGCCTATCCATAGATAGTATAGTGCTGTAGCTGGTTGGTTTCCCTATCAATCATGCTTATTGTTGGATGGTCACTAGGTGTACCACCATGGACAAAGCTGGCCAAACCCATCTGCTATGATCACAACTTGGGATGGCAATCGGGGTACCACCATGGCCAGCCATTTATCAAAAAGCGGACAACGTTCACATCCCCAAAGACACCGATCTTGTGCTTCAACGGCTTACAGGTTGCTCAAACGGGCTGCTCCAACAGAGGTAAACTGAAAACCCGCTGGTGCGATGTTGTTCTGCCACAGAAATACACTTTTCCCAACCTTTCACGACTTGTGTGGGCTTGAATTCGACCCGAAATAGTTCTTTCCGAAAACATAATTAGGTCTGGTGAACCCACGGTATCTGGATCGAAAAAGGGTGCATCTCTGGAGGTGCAAATGGTCCAGGACCAAATGAAAGGCTGACATCTGCCTCGTGCTACACTGTGATCCCATCAACCAGTGATGCTCTGCAACTTCCCTATTGTCATTAGAATAGAAACAGTTCAATTCTTCAATTCTTCAATTTTCCCAATGTGAGAAATAGTTCAAGAATAGAAATAGTTCCAAAGAATTCACGTCCTAATTTGATGGTAAGAAAATTCTTCAATTTTGTTCCCCAATTTTTCTAATGGTAGACCTAGCCCTACCTTAGTGGATGGCAAGTATAGCCCTATCTCCGTGGTATCCGCGGGGATGCCTGGCTCTGAGGCTCCAGCTGTGCTGTCTACGCATTCTTCGAGTCGTGATTTCGGTGGGTGGGCCTAGAGGCTGCGCCGGGCTTCGCGCTACAAGCCTTGACGGATCATTCACCCAATTTCAGCATGAATTAGATTCATATATATATATATATATACATATAAATATATATCAATAAATAAACAAATAAGTAAATAAACAATATACAAACATACATGCATACATACATTACATTACATTACATTACATTACATTACATTACATTACATTACATTACATTACATTACATTACATTACATTACATTACATTACATTAAATTACATTACATTACATTACATTACATTACATTACATTACATACATACATATATACAAATATATATATATATATATATTTACATATTTAAATACTTATTAAATATATCTACATAACTAAATATTACACGTACATAAACAATTATACATATGAACCTTTAAACCGACTAGTTGTTTATCATGAGTCATGACTATGAAGCATATCATCATTTCCATCGGACCAACCATCATTACGAAGGCTATGAAGTCCCATCGCTTGGGAGCCGCCCTTGGGGCACCTGGTACATCTGCGCCAGGGTTTGCTTGTGCCGAGCCGAACCATCCACCAGAAACTTGGACATGGAACCTCAGGGCGTGGGGAGGCAGTCTCCGCGCCAAGGAGGCCCTGGGTCGGCTGAGGAAAATGGGGGCATCCGCCAGGGGCGGGAAAATCCTGGGGGCG
>VSDK01009972.1:229154-246841 GCA_009767595.1 Symbiodinium kawagutii
TGCCATTCCTTGAACAACCCTATTCCCTAAAAGGTCTTGGAACTATAAAAGACATTGCAATCAAAATATAATCTAGATATAATAAATTAAGCCTGCCTAAACTCTGCATATTCCTGTAATGCTTGAATATGCCAGTCACATAATTATCTAGGTGAAATACAAAATTAAACCTCAACTATGCTTATCTTTAAAAGAGCCCGATATTTATTACTAGTAACATTTTCCAGGCATAATAAGTTTAGGCTTGCCCAGCATAAAACAACTTCAGCATATTAAGTAAATTCTACCTACCTGCCTGTCCCTAGAAAGTGCAGCAAATATACCCTGCTTAAACTATATATCTACCCCTGTAACAGCTCAAGAATTGACCCTTGACAAAATTTAGATATAATCTAAGTAAAACAAAAGAAAAGCCACCTAAACTTTACATATCCCTGTAATGGCCCAGTATCTGCACTAACAGACTGATCTAGGTATAATGGATGAAATTTGTTACAGATACAATATCTGAATATATTGAATTAAGCTTGCTTAAACTTTTCCAATTCCTCAGAAGGCCATAGGCCTACCAATCACATAGTAATCTAGGGATGGTTTAGGCCCAAAGTATATAGAGAGCTCACCTAAACTCTGCATAATATTGTAGAGGTCTCACATATACCAAAGTAAGGTATTCCTGAGCCATACTTAAATCTCTTTATGTAATACTGCATTCAGAACAATTACTTAATTAGGCTTATATCCAAACATCTACAGACAATAAAATAAACATATAGGGATTTCATCAAGCATATATGTTTGTTACTACTAGATCAGACACACTGCAATGATTAAAAAGACGCACTCTCACAGCTGGCAGCTCTCTAAAAAAAAGTAATTGGTTGGATTGGTGGCAAAGAACCATCTAGACTTCCTCTGCCACAACCCCCATAGCAAGGCCAATCTTGTACCATTGTGAGGTGTCAACCATCAAGTGGTGGAAGCTCAAGGTCAACAGCAGAAATACATCATAATCCCTGTATCCTTCTCGTCAACATTGAAAGGTAACATTCGCACACTTGTCTGTGCTTCCTCTTCTCTCCTTCTGGGTGCAGGACAACTCCTTCTGTACAGCGGGCGATGTCAAGATGCAAAGATCTATTTCGCTCGGCCTTAGAGTCTATAGAGACATCTTTGCTTTGCCAAAGATGAGGCTTCGCGGAAACTCAACAATCGGTGACACATGCAGAACATCAGCGAACAGCTTGCTTCAACAGTGTGTTAGTGATGATTTAACAGAACCATGGAAATCCAGAAATGATTGAAAGTTTCCCCAGAGTTTCTCTACAAAAAACATGGTGAGGAGTCTAACTGGTTGGCAACACGATTGCCACTGTTCACTACTGATATTGGAATCCAGCTGATCAGAAACATCACGAAAGTACGAATCAACGCTTGACCGGATGGCGGTTGCACTGCCCTTATGAAAAATATTGGTGAACCATGGTGAACCAACATCCAGTTGGTCAACCGATTTGCAAACTCGAACTCGCTGTTTTCGTTGCTGCCATGGTCACGGATGCTGAGGGTGCGGTGTTTGAAAAGCATGATCTTGAACAATCACCACAGAGCAACACCCAAATTGCCTTAGCAGCTCGCCCAAATGATTGGGTCTTGTTGCTTCAGGCACTGTTCCGGCGTCGTGGTGACGATGATTGAGGAAACTTACAAGACTGAACATAAGAATCTTCAAAGAACTATGGAGATGATATGGGTCACCATAATGGCGACGATGGCGATGATGATGTCGATGATTGATGATTGATGATTGACGATTGATGATTGACGATTGACGATTGAGGATGATGATGATGATGATGATGATGATGATGATGATGATGATGATGATGATGATGGTGACGACGACGACGACGGCGGCGACGACGACGGCGACGGCGACGACGACGACGACGACAATGAGGAAAATCATGGTCATGATGACCCGGACTATGATGGCTAATGATGGTTAACAATGGCGGTTCTGGTGATGGTTTATGATGGATAATTGTCAACTGGACTAGGAGATTAATCAAAATTTTTGATGGTCAATTGATGGTTAAACAACAGCCAACAAATGACTAAACGTTGACAATTCATAACACCGGTTGACAGTCATGATAACTCTTGCTCTTAATGAATCATGGGTTATGAGTTATGATACGTGAAGATTGTGCACGGTATCGACTCATGCTGGCTCATGATGGTTCATAAGCATTCTTGATGCTGACGATGAACGATACTTGAGGATGGTCGCTGATGATTGACAACAGCTCATGAATAAATGATGATGCTGAGTCACTGGATCAAGTGAATAGATTAAGACACAGGAGAAAACAATCAATGGTTGGTAATCATTTGATTAAGGGTCAGTTATTCATGATCAATGATTCGTTGTTGCTAATGATCAGTTGTTACGATTCATGATCATTATTTGATAAAACAGTCATTATGGTTTCTGATGGGTTGATCAATGACTGCTCCATTGAAACATGTCAGGGCTCCTCGACTTGTTGATAACTTTTTCCCACCAAGAAATAGATAAACTAATCAACTTGTCAAGCTGCTTGATATGCAATCGGAAACGATGGTTTATGGTCAACAAGAAGCTTGGGAGGGATGGTTGATCATAATGGTTGATCATGATGACTGACAGTGATGGGGCCCTGATGGGGCCCTGCTTGTACGGGTGATTCATGGGAATCTTTGTGGGACTTGTTCATCTACACAGGTCCTGGTTAGTAGTGGTTGATGGGTAACTAATGATCGTGCTTGATTATATTGATTGATGACAGTAATGATAGTGCTCTGGCTGAGTAGACCATCAACAACCAATAAAAAAAGTAATTGGTTGGATTGGTGGCAAAGAACCATCTAGACTTCCTCTGCCACAACCCCCATAGCAAGGCCAATCTTGTACCATTGTGAGGTGTCAACCATCAAGTGGTGGAAGCTCAAGGTCAACAGCAGAAATACATCATAATCCCCCATAACCTTCTCTTCAACATTGAAAGGGAACATTCGCACACTTGTCTGTGCTTCCTCTTCTCTCCTTCTGGGTGCAGGACAACTCCTTCTGTACCGCGGGCGATGTCAAGATGCAAAGATATATTTCGCGTAGCCTTAAAGTTATCTTCGCTTAGCCAAAGATGAGGCTTCGCGGAAACTCAACAATCGGTGACACATGCAGAACATCAGCGAACAGCTTGCTTCAACAGTGTGTTAGTGGTGATCTAACAGAACAATGGAAATCCAGAAATGATTGATGGTTTCCCAGAGTTTCTCTACAAAAAACATGGTGAGGAGTCTAACTGGTTGGCAACACGATTACCACTGTTCACTACTGATATTGGAATCCAGCTGATCAGAAACATCACGAAAGTACGAATCAACGCTTGACCGGATGGCGGTTGCACTGCCCTTATGAAAAATATTGGTGAACCATGGTGAACCAACATCCAGTTGGTCAACGGTTTTGCAAACTCGAACTCGCTGCTTTCGTTGCTGCCATGGTCACGGATGCTGAGGGTGCGGTGGTTAAAAGCATGATCTTGAACAATCACCACAGAGTAACACCCAAATTGCCTTAGCAGCTCGCCCAAGTGAGTGGGTCTTGTTGCTTCAGGCACTGTTCCAGCGTCGTGGTGACGATGATTGTGGAGGAAACTTGCAATACTGAATAGAAGAATCCATCTTTATCAGCCATGATTAGCCATCTTCATCGACCATTTTCATGCATGTTGTTAAGCATCATTAATCACTAGTAAAACGTCATTCACCTTTGCTGAGCATATAAGTCACTATTGATCCCACTGTCAAGCATGTTTGGCAAGATTGGTGATATATACTTCAAAAATTCTTATCCCTTTGAGTCATCAACCGTGGTGATTCGAATCATTCGATTCGTAGAGCTCACCACTGGTAACCACTGGAGGTGGCGCGCTAGTTTTTGATCATTGCTGATGCTGCTAATGGTCATGGATGGCCTGGTCAACTGTGTGACAGTGCTGGTTGATAATGGCAATGGTGAACCCGATAAGGGCGGATGATTCATGACGCTAGATGATGGTCGGGTAAAACAAGCAAAGGTTGCAGTCGAAAAGGAGGCAAAGACGTTGGTGGTGGCGCTCAAAATCAACCCTGAACAGGTCTCAGGACTGTCGTTGAAAAGCCACATCATCCACTGTTAAGTTGTCTGCTCAATTGAACACTTGATGCCTGTGAATACAGTCAGCGGCAGTTTCACTGTTTCCCTATTCATACTATCATCGTGCAGTGGCTGGGTTTTTCTACATCCGCAATTTTGCCCGTCACCAACCACTCTGCCACTCCCTGCTACTCGCTTCCCTAAGAACCAGGCTTAGCAGGACCCTGAAAGCGGAGACATGAAAATTCAGCACCAATTCTTCCCTTTGCAGTTTGGCGCTTCCAGTTCGTCTGCATTACTCCCTGTATGGTGTACCTTTGACTTTTGTGAGGGGGTAGAACAAAGCAAACCTGTTGGGGTTGGAGTTGGTAGCGGCTTCCAGATGCTTCCTGTGAGAATTCACTCATGATACCTCCATGTTTGCAACCCTTTTGTGTCACCGATTTACATTATATTATGTGCTTGTCAACGGTGGATACTCCACAACAATTAGCTTTCGAAAAGATTCTTCTTGAGGGGAAAGCCCATGGCTACGGATACATCCAACAATACAAAGCACCTATCCTATGCATCCTCTTCCTTAGATTCTCATATTTATCATGGTTTTCCATATTCTCTATCTGGGCCTCAAAATTGGAGTACTCCCCTAAATAATCACTTTTTCCCATTTAAAGGTAATATATGGTAATATACCAATAATTTTCAAGGTTCTCTATTTTAAGAAACCAGCATCTCATCATATCTCATCATCTCGTAATCCATTCGCGTCACTGCAGGTCCAAATTGCTGCTGATCGGAGGAGCATACGGAGGAGCGTACCGCACTCAAGGGACTTTGATTTACAAGCCAGTTGCGGAGTCTTCTTAAAGTGAGGGTTTAGGGTGAGTGATGTGGGAGTTTCTTTGTAGGTAGGGGTACCTCCAAATCATCCGGTTTATTCACCAGTAGTAAACCACGCACTTTGGGGGTTCCCTTTTGAAAAAACCATAGTTATTCCCATTCATCAGGCTGTGGTTGATCCCCGGCGAAAATTCTAATGGTTTTCGTAAATACATATGATTAATGAATCTAATCCCAAAACACAAAACATCTCAAGTTTGTGGCTGCGACCCACCCAGTAGTGTTAAAAGATGGCTGGTAATGGTCAGGCATATATCAATCATTGCTAATGAAGGATCATCATCATCATCATCATCATCATCATCATCATCATCATGATCATGATCATCATCATGATCATGATCATCATCATGATCATGATCATCATCATGATCATGATCATCATCATGATCATGATCATCATCATGATCATGATCATCATCATGATCATGATCATCATCATGATCATGATCATCATCATGATCATGATCATCATCATGATCATGATCATCATCATGATCATGATCATCATCATGATCATGATCATCATCATCATCATCACGGTCATCTTCATCGTCGTCGTCGTCGTCGTCGTCGTCGTCGTCGTCGTCATCGTCATAAATTGACCAAAGGAAGTTTGCATGAGCAACTTCCGTGCTACGGACATTAGCAATTAAGTCACATGAAGAAAAGTCACAGTAGTCAAGAGAAGAATGGCCGAAGCAAAGCGGTCAAAAGTTGCAGTTGTCAAAAGAAGAGTTTCGAAGGATGTCTCGCACAAAATGCTTCGTTTTCAAGTTCTCAACTTCTGTTTTTGAAGGACATCTTGCACAAAAGCATGGCTTCGTTTTCAAGTCCCCGACATCTGTTTTTGAAGGATGTCTCGCACAAAATGCTTCTTCAACTTCAATTTTTGAAGGATGTCTCGCACCATATGCTTGTTTTCTTCCATTTTTCGAGGATGTCTCGCCCAAAAGCTTCCTTTTCAACTTCTCAACATCTGGCTTCGAAGGATGTCTAGCACGAAATGCTTATCTTCAACAGGTCAACTTCTGTTGTTGGAAGGATGTCTCGCATGAAACGCTTTTTGGGTAGTCGGCTCGCGAAACGTGGTGCTTTGATGATCTTTGATGTGTGTTTGTAAATTTTTTAAATACAAAATGCGTTCACGTCGAAAGTCGCCTCGACGAAATGGCCGGTTCGGCTTGCAGGTCGTGACTGTCGCGGATTGCTGTCCAGGAACTTTTTGCGATTCACAAAGGTCGATTAACAAAGGTTGATCCATGGTGTAAGGATTGATTGATGGTTAATCTTGGTCACAATCACGGTAACCAATGGTTGACAACAGTCTCTTAGCTTTTAAATCCCTGTGTCGCGTGTAAGGAAGCATGCCTTAGAAGGTTTCACTAGAGGCTGAGAACGATTGAGCATGGCTAAGGATGCTTTATACTACTGGTGAAAGAAATCTTGCACCACTTGATGCTCATGGCAACCATGATTGCTAGCGGTGTGAGATGTCTTTCGTCAACGGTAAGCCATGGTTCTTCTGTTCTTTGCTGCGGATTTTGTCTTTGTCAATGGCCAATCGATGTTTTTCGAAATTCGTAATTAATGATGGTTATAACGCCGATTAATGATTAATGATCAAATTTTGACTTTTGATAGAACTAACATTGGCATTCACACCTTTCTTTTAAAGCCATCGAGAACTGCCGACCTGGTTGGATTGGTTAGCGGGGCAACATGGGTTGACCAACGATTCTCAACCATGATGGAACCAACCAAATGCTCATCCATTATAAATAGAGTTGGGAATGGTTGATGATAGTTGATGGCCCCCAATAAACCACCACATGTTTCGTGCCGCGACCATGCTCAACCAGGGTCAACTGGTTCAACGGTGCTCGTGCACACCGAGGGCCATGTACCGCAGCTGGATTGGTATCAAAGTTGCCCGCGCTGGGCACGGCTGGGTTGGTACTTACAACCACTGCTGCGGAGCAACCGCCTTGACGGTATCTTTGGAACACTTCTAGGTCCCACTCACTGCATGGCTTGATGCGTCTTCAATTCTAACTCGAACACGCAGCAATGCTTCAACGAGGAAACCCATCGATCAACCAGCATGCTCAACGAAAAACAGTCCAAGATTTAACCAGTACAGCCAGTATTTCAACCATGACTCATCAGCAACCGTCAACACTTTGTATTTTTCAAGTTTGAAGACGCCCAAGTTGGCTCCGCGCGAAAGGAAAACTGAAGGATATAAACTATAGAGATGCATTGTCTCCATGACCCGGACGGATCACAGCGAACAAATGGCGTAGCCTCAGTGCGGTCATCAAGGAGTCCTTGCAGTTGGTTTGTGAGACATTCTTCCATGACATAAATTCCATGGTTATCTTCATCACGAACTTAGATAGTATTCATCTAAGTCTACTTATCATGCTTGTCTCCTTCTGCTAACTTTGGTACCAGCAAAGAGTTCTTTTTTTGGCCATGGTTCACCATGATAAACCATGGGTATTTGCCATGAGGTCATGGCTGCCAGTGCAGTTGAGCAACCGTGTTCTGTGCTGACACCTGGAGAGTGGCTCATGGGACAAGCCTGACACCCCGACAGAACATGTCAGATATTCAGGCTGACAATTCACCATCCATATGGTCTTTTTTGAAAACAGGGGAACCCCAAAAATGGATGGTTCATTAGTATAAATGCGCTCAATAAACTGGATGATATGGGTGTACACCTCCTGACCCACATATATTCACCAACATTGACCAGCGTTGTTAGCGCTGGCAATTCCGAATCATTGGTCATAGCTTGATGCCCACTCACCAGTGGTACTTTTGCACCAACTTCTTGGGATCACCATTGACCTGGCACCCAACTTTTCTGCATGGGCCCTGCGTCATGGCCCAAGGATTGATGGTTTCCTGAATATGGTTGGCTGGTTGGACCCAGTCTTCTCGTGACCTGGTGTGGTTAGTTGCATCGCAAGCACATAGAAATCGGATAACCTTCGGTTTTTGGATGGCTATAACTACAACCATCAAGAATCTTGTCTTTCGACGGTGGGTAGGCGACTATTCTTGTTCACAGCTTCTTGTTCATCAGCCGTATGAAAAAAAACATCGACAATCAGCAGCCATCATTAACCAACAGTTTTCGTTCACCATGAGCCATCACGAGCCATCAACTAAAGATGCATCCTGAAGTGGCCATCCGTTGGCCACTACTAAGCGGGCTTCAAAATCAATGCCTATCAGTTCATCAAAAAACATCAAACACCAATCAATAACCATGAACTAAGTATGAATCAACCCTGATGAACCACCAACTAATGATCCATGGAGCATTATTAATCGTGATGTATCATTCTCATCAATAGCATCGATTTATCACATGGTCATCTACCCATTTTCAACCAAATCACTATAGCCATCATTGATCACTGTGGATCAACATCATCACCATGAACCATCATCAAACAAGCATCATTTACTAGCCTTTGGTTCGAAGCCTCCTGGCATCTCCAAACCGCTCCCAAATCTAGTCGTGGGTACTCATGGCTCCTGGCCTCGCTCCCTCTCAACCACCAGCCAGTTTACCCTTAATCTCTATTATCATCTATCATTATTCATGACCACGGATTGAACCATCATCTGTCACTAGTATCAAACATTAGTACCCTGCGGTAAGCTACCCCGGCAATGGACAATCCACCAGCTGCTTTCCCAGGGTTTTCCCCAAACAACGGTGATATTCGCCAGGTGAGTTTCTCACAGGATAACCATCAATGTGATTACTAACCACGAAATTAACCAATGGTTTGCCATTATATACCATCACCAACGACTATTGACCATGAATAGCCACTACTGATCATCACTACAGCAACTCTGACCAATATCAACCGCTATCATCTTTGCAAACCATCATTAATCATTAATGAGCCATCAACTTATCATCAATTCTCCATCATTAACCACTATCAACCACCAATCAACCATCAACTAGTCATCGACTGCAAATCATTAACCGTTAATTAACCACTGGTAAGCACTGTGAGTCACTATGAACCATACATGAAGCACTGCCAACCATCAATCAACCACTGCTAACCACTATTATATAACCATTGATTTACCTTAACACCACCATTGACCATCCATTAACCATTAATGAACCACCAATTGTAGAACCATCAATTAACACTACTAACCATAAATCTAACCATTACTAATCATCCATGAATCATCACGCTTATTTGTATCCCTGCGCTCCTTGGATCAATTGCACCAGTGTGTCCTGACGCAAAGAAGCGAGTTGTGCAGGTACTTCTATGGTTGATAGTTGTTCATACGGTTCATAGTTTACATGGTACTAATTGATCAATGGATAAATGTTATATGATCGTATATTTATGTGAAATGATTTATATGGTTCATATAGTTCGATGTTCATAATGATTAATGAATGGGTAGTACTGATTAATAAATGGGCAATGATGTTATGATAAATGTTCATAATATTGTTTACTATGGTCAATCATGGTACTATTTAATCAGGGTTAATCATGTTGACCATGATATATTACTCTGTAGTCATTCTATGGATAATCACGATTGATAGATAATGATCAATAGTAGGTAATAATTGTCACTTATAGGTAGTTCTTAGTTATGGCTAAATATTATCAACCATCAATAGTGGGGTGTAGTAATCAACAATGATAGGGCATACGATAGCTAATGATGGCACGCCAGGGGTACAAGGTATTGACCCACTGCCATATGGTTAATGATGGTGATGGTGACTAATGGCTAAAATGAATGGTCCGCTATGGCCAGTATGCTTTAGTATGGCCAGTGGTGAATATAGTGCTGTCAATGCTGATGACAATCATGATGGTTGTATTGGTTACCGATGATCGCTGTTATTAATGGTCAACCAGTAATTACTCATGATCATAATAGTGCTTGCAGTCATGGGTAACGATGGTTGTCATCATTGTTATCAGAATGGTTACTGATGATGAGTGATTGTTCATTTGCAATGGTAGCAACGGGTATAGTGCGAGTGAATGATGGATGGATTAATACCAGTGACTTGTGGTAAAGAATAGGTGACACTAATTCGTTCATACCGGTCGAAAATGGATAGGAACCATCACTAGTTTCAAACACAGATCCAACGAGCCGGGTTTACTGACTGGCGATGGTTAAGTACTGGTGAATGTTGGTCGAGCATGGCTCTACTAATGACCATAATAATGATTTAGCATGCTCATAACAAAGGTCAATCGCCAGTACTAAATGGTTGATAATGGTTAAACTCAACGATTATTAGCCATTACTGAGCATGGTTTGTGATGATAAAAATGGTCAATGATGGTCGAACGGTTGATCATGGGATGGTTGACGACGTCAAATGTGTGCCGTTTGACAATACTGATCAGCAATGATTCCTAACAATGCCCGACCATAGTGAATCATGGTTGATCACAGGCACCCGTGACTGATCCAATTTTCTACCCGCCCTGGATGTGCCATGTGGAGTCCGGGGCCGAAACCGGCATCAACCATCCCAAACCCATCGTTTTTGCAATGAACCATTGGGTGGTTTCTCAAAATAGGGAGCCCCCAAAATGGTTGGTTTATTACTATAAATGATTAATAGTGGATGATTTGGGGGTACCCGTATTTTGAGAAACACCCATTGATAGACTGGTGGTTCTAACCTGGCAAACATGCGCCTGTTTTATCGTGACTCAACCAATCATTCCGAAAATATTGGGGAAAAAATTGAAGCCACCAACCAGTCAATGGTGGATCCTCACCTTAATCAACCATTGTTTTCCCTATAGCTTTGTTGGTGAATCCTCCATTAGTTGGTCAATTAATAATGAGCCATAGCCATAATCTTTAGGATGCTTCAGGGTGCTGGATTCCACCACCTTTCCGTGTGTTCAACGGCTTGCTGCACCTGGGATAGCAAATGAAATGCGCTGGATGTCTCCCTGTTTCCTGCGTCATTGGGGCTCACAACTGGAGATCGGCATCCCGCGTCCGAGTATCACAATGGTGGATGACGAAGGCTAATACTGTAATCTTGGAACATGTATGTATGTCTGTCTATATGTATATGCATGTCTGCCTGTCTGCCTGCCTGCATGTATGTCTGCATGTCTGCCTGGCTGCCTGCCTGCCTGCCTCGCAATCAACAAAGGAAACTACGCCATCACTCGCGGCTGCTTCCCAGCGTTGATGAGGTCCAGTTGACGGTTTTTATGATCGTTGTCCGTAACTGTGTGCATGTTTTATTTCTCGGTGCGCCACAGCCACCTGCCATTGCCAAGAATCTATGACGTGGGTGTTTCTCAAAATCGGGGACCCTCCAAATCATCCAATATCAATTCTTTATTAGCAATAAACCATCGATTTTTTGGGTCCCCTATGACTTGAGAAACCACCATATCCTGGAATCAACCATGCCTTATTAGTTATCTCCCCCTGCTCCTGTTGGCATGGATACGCAAACACGCGCACCCACCATCTCGATCTGGCGCAGACAGCAGCTCTGACGGGGCCCCTGGGAAATCAACTGTAGATGACCGGCGGCCACCAGCCCCAGCCTCAAATTCCTGCAGTTTCCTCTGCAACTTATTATGATCATCGGTTGATTTATCATTCACCATGCTGCCGTATTTCTAGTACATTTGATGAACTGCAACACTTCCAGTTCAGTGGTCACAGTATTTCTAAGGTCTTTTCGCCATGATCATAGGCATGCCATGATATTTGGTCATTCTTGTTATCCTCCATTGAGGCTAACTAAAGTTACCCTTAGCATTGCTGGCTGTTGCCCTTGGCTCTCCCATTAGGTACAGCCAAGCCTCACTCATCAGGTGATCATCACCCATTCTTAACCATCATTCACCAACCAACCAACTTCACTTCCTATCGACGCCACTGGTCCTCGGGGTTTGATTACCACTTCAAGCTATGATCGTATGCCTGACAAGCTCAAGGTTGTTCGTGTGCAGCCAAAGGCCATTGATCTTGACACATTTTCCATGGTGAAAAAGCATTACCAATGCCTTCCCTCCTGATAAACCCTGAATGGATCCGTCTAGTGGTGCTCACATGGGGAAAGGAGTTGAAGCTGAAAGTGTGAAACTTAACCACTTTCAAATCATGGTCAATGATGGTCAATCCAGGCCAACAATGTTGAGTTCTTATGATCAATGATTCTTCCTGACAGTGGAGAATGATGAATGACAATCAATGAAGGTCATTGGTAGCCAGTACTTTGGGGCCAAGCCTCTGTTGGCTGTCGATCCATTTTACAACTGTACCGTCTCTAGTCTGAACAGCAAATAACTGTCCATAGGTCTATTGAGCTTGCATTGTTTAGTAGATTTCGGGGCGTGCCTATGGCTTTGAAAAAAAACATCTTGGGTCACACGCCTTTGCCTCACTACCTGTATGGCTCAAGAACAAGTTGACTGTCAAAAGGGTATAGATCAATACCACATTGGTAAAAATTGAGTATATAGTGCGTCATTCACATCCCAACAAAGACACTTTTGTGATGTTCTCTGGAGGGGTGCATGGGCCCTTGACCCATAACCAAATGTTGACACCCTGATGGTCGGGATTATCCCCACCTACATTGGTCGGCTAAGTATTTCCAGAATTGGTTGTAACTCAGCTGACAGATTGGGGATGGCTTACATATGATCAAAATTGCAATAATTTTCCGGTTGGCGGTTTCAAGCCCTATGAACAGAGTAGTCAACCAACCACACCCCCCAAAGACAGGAGAAAATACAAATCTCTAAAACCACCAACTAGTTCACCGTTGTTGCGGGCCAACAACTTGTTCGTAGGCATTTCCATAACTTCACCTTGGATCCAGCTTCTACTGTTGTTACTCTTGACCATGATCAACATCACACATCCTCATCCACTTTCATTAATCAGCAATCATTGTCAACGTTATCAACGAATAAGTAATCATCATGACCATCAATTAAGCATCACCAACCATGAATTAAGCATATTCACCACCAATCAACCAGTGTATTCATCATCATAAACCACTATTGACCATCAAGGTCAACCATCAGTGTAACCTTCATTCATCAGCGATCACTAGTCAGAATCCATTATAATCATCACTAATCATCATGAACCGTCAAGTAACCATCAATCAAAAATCATATTCACCATCAATCAAGCATCACATTCAGCATCCATTAGCCACTATTCACCATTGCATTCACCACTAACCAACCATCACCTCAGCATCTCCCTCTCCGGCCTTTGGTACCCTGGCGCGGGCTGCGATCTTTGATCACCACCATTGGATTGGGATCAATTGGTTCATTTTGTCTTGCTTTATCTATTTATGGTTGATGTATTTTACTATATCTTATCCATTTATGGTTGATTTATGCGAAATGATTGGGAATCACGGCTCATAGACGTCAATAATGGGTAATCTATGGCTAAGGACTGTAAATGATGGTACTGTAACTGATGGTCAGTGATGTGCAATGGTAATGATGGTGAATGATGGAGGGGCAATTGATTGTGAATAATGGATCATTTATGTTTCATGATGGTGAATAAAGGTACAGCTACAGCAATTGATGGTGAATAATGGTCAGTTGCTGCTTAATGATAGTGAAGCAACGTGCAGTGTCTGATGGTGAATAATGGTTAATTACTGGTTCAGTTCATGACGGGAAAATGATGGAGACTAATGGCTGATGAGGGTGAATCATGGTACAGCAACTGATGCTGAATAGTAGTGAATCGATGGTTATTGATGGTGGCTGAACATGGGTTAATAGTGGATAGTTGATGATTAATGAAAAGTTGAGGTTCGTTCATAATAAATGGCCAAGAAATATCAAGGATGGATCATGGTGCTTCATAAGTATGACGTGATTTGTAAGGGTTCGTAGTGGGCAATCATGATATGGTCAGTAATGCCTCATATGAGTGACACGGTTTGAGTAAGACGGCACAAGCAAACTAAACAGCTGGTTACGGTGGTCAGTGATGGTTGAGGTCAGTGATGGTCCGCTGATGGTCAATTGTGCTTGCCAAACAGTGATTGATTTGATAGTTGATAGCAAATGATGATGATTCATGATAGTCTGTCTATGCTAGAAGGAGTCATTGAACATCATTGAACATGGCTCACATGGTGGTTTCTCAAAATTTGGGTTCCCTTAAATCATCCACTATCAACCATTTGTAGTAATAACCAACCATTTGTTGGGGGTTCCCTATTTCAAGAAACCACCATATTGGGATTGCAACGATAAACCACCGGGGATCCCAGCACCAATAATTTTTGTGGATGAAAGGCTGCGACAATTCGACAATTCCCGTGGCCCATCTGAGCATTGACAGTGACCGTTTTTTCATGGTATCAGGAGAGGAGGATTAGGATTATATTGATCTTAATTATCATCATTATCATCATTATTACCTTATTATTAGGTATTATTACTATGTGGCTGTGTGTCAAAACCCTGTACCCTTGCTTCCCCTATCATTAACCATTGTTTTCCCTGTTACTGTTGGTGAATATCCCCCATTATTGGTTGATTAATATTAACCCATAGCTATATCAATATTTATCATTGTTTGGTGTTTGGAGGATCCATATCACCGCCACTGGCAAAGGGAGCTGATGGATCTGCCGCTAGGTGCGGGTGTGGCAAAGACATGACGAGTACCGGACTCGTTTCATGACGATGCTGAGTTTCATGGTGAAAACAGTGACGAATACCATGGTGAATAGGATGGTTAATTGATGGTGAATATTGATGTTGAATAGTGATGCCGAATATTGATGCTGAATATTGACGTTGAACGATGGTTTTTTCATGATGCTGCGTTAACACTGTCGATGGTAAATGATGGCTGACCCAATTACAGTGATGCTTGTGGTTAGTTCATTGATATTCAATCATGCTTAGTGATGGATGATGCCTGATTGATGCTCGATTGAGGCTTGCTTGAGGCTTGATTGAGGCTTGATTGATGGTTGATTGATGGTCGATTGATGCTTGACCGATGGTTTATTGGTGCTTAATTGATGGTTGATTGATAGTGAATTCTGAAGCAATCAACCATCCATCAAGCAATTCAATTGCTTGATGGATGCTTAATTCTGAATAGTGGTTCATCGACCACCAGTCACTGGGGTAGCGGCAAGAGGTCTCGATCAGAGGCAGCCGGAAAGAAATGGTTAGTGAATGGTTCATTGATGGTTCGATGATGGTCATACTGATGGTTAATGATGGTATAGTCATTGATGGTTAATTTGATGCTTAATTGATGGTTACGGGTGATTCATGATGGTGAATATAACGGTTCATTAATGTTTATCAAGGGTTGATAGTAGCTACTGGTAATCATGATGGAGGAGAATCAATGAACACCGTAGAGTAGATTCTCCCACTGATATATCATTGGCATGAACCACCCTCAAATTTAGCAGAAATAGCATCTCCTTTCCGCTCTCGAATGATATCAAGGTGCTTTCTTTGAAATCCTCATCAGTGTTGGCAATTCCATAAAAATATTCCATATCTGGAATTATCTTGACAAATCTGCCATGAATGGATCTTCCAGATAGTTTCTTGGAAAATGAATGGGGCCATATTGACAATGCCACGGCGATGGCAACCAGCCTGCCCTTCACCTGCGAAGGTGCACCGATGCCGCGGCCACAAAAAACTGGACAGGGCCTGTTCATTCAACATATCATCTCCAGCAACTATTGAGAATGGTGGATATTACATGATATTGAGAGATACCCAATCATCAAACAACAATATATTACAGTAGATGATATATTCTTATGATAGGCCATTTCCAAAAGAAGAGTTACCCAATCATCAATCTTTGAAAAACCTGTCGCGGATGCCAAGCTTCGGCGACCAAAATGCTACCAACCATTGCCATTCCCACGTTACCACTGGTGCCCTTGATGAGCCCCTGCAACTGATGTCGCCAGGCGCCTGTGGTTCTTGGGAATCGATTTGTCCGAGGACGAAGACATCATCCTCACTGCCGGAAGCCGGGAAGCCCGGGGGGAGGATCGAGTTTCTCAGTGCGCCTTGCCATGGTTCACAGGCAATGGAAACATCAAGATTCTTCGCCCATGAGCCAACATTTGCTAAGCATCATCAATCATCAACCATGACCACCACTTTCACCCTCACTAGTCACCATACGAACCCACGTGCTCCAGCTAAATATCTACTACTTTTACAGTAATTGACTATCCCATCCAGTTATCATGGTTGATCATCCAGCAATGACGCCGCTGCGGAATTTCTGGATTCATTGATGGGAAAACCAGCGTACAGAAAACCTTTTTAGCTACCAATCATACAATTTCCGACACATGTTCCGGTCGGATTCTTTTGAGAGACAATGCTTGATTCTGGTTGAGACTAGACGATGACAAGCAACACCATGCAGTGGCAACGATGAATGGTGATTTTCCGGCACATAGTTGCAATGTTTATTGATAGTTCTATGGTGACAATGGATGATGGTTACCATTTCTATCCAGTGTCATTAAGCAGCAGCCAAATCCTCCACGTCTGCGCCAAGCTGCATTCCATCAGGAGAATCGTCCCTAGAACCGGAGGATGTGCCGAAGGATGTGCTGTCCAACGGGCTTGAGCTCGCATGTCCTGCACCGGTGGAAGCCACGGATCCTTCAACAAAGCCAGGGATCCCCATGACTTTCAACAAAGGCAAACATCATGAGCCACATCCTGTTACTGTCAAGCATCAACTCATCAACCACGAAACCTACAGCTGTTACCATTTCTGGTGTGAATGATGAGGCACAAACATGCAAAGTGCCCCATGAATGTGCCATTGATCAGCAACGCTCTGTGGACCATAAGCCCTGTAAGCAATCATCAAGCGTGAAAAAGTAAAGCACCAACCGCTATCAGCCGTTATCATTTCGTTCCATCAACCATCAGGCGTCTTCGACCACTACGATGATCATCAGGATCATGATCGTCATCGTGACCATCACCATCACCATCACCATCGCCATCACCATCGCCATCACCATCACCATTGCCATCGCTATCCCCATCCCCATGACCATGACCATCACCATGACCATCACCATCACCATCCCCATGACCATCATCAATCACTTACCAGGATCTACGATCTACCCTACCATTAATAGGTTATCCCCCCATAGTTCACCAAGTAACTAGGCTATCGTTGACCATGCCTACCAAGCGCTCCTGTCGTGCCATGCGGGCTAACCAGCTCGTGAAGACTGCCATGCCTGGCGTTGATGACCAACCACTATGATTGATCAATGGTTGGCTCAGGTGGTAATTTCAGGGGTTCAGAAACAACAAAAAGAGTTTGTAGAATGATGATGGTGATGATGATGATGATGATGATGATGGTGATGCTGATGATGATGGTGATGATGATGATGATGGTGATGCTGATGATGATGGTGATGATGATGGTGATGATGATGGTGATGATGATGATGATGATGGTGATGCTGATGATGATGGTGATGATGATGGTGATGATGATG
>VSDK01009972.1:250585-267952 GCA_009767595.1 Symbiodinium kawagutii
AGCAGGAATCAATGATGGTTGACGGATAATCAATTGATGGTTAGTCGAGATAATGATGGCTGATTGATGGTTATAATGAGGCTTATCAAGAGATATTGATGGTTTTCAATGATTCTTCTTAATGGGACATCCATATGCTAGATATTCAGCACTATCCGTTCGTAACCATTAGTTAGCAATGTTGTCAATGGTTGGTATTGGGTATTAATGGTCACAAATGGTGAGCATTCTTCATTTGTAGTTAACATATAATCATTGCCGACTAGTATTGACTTTCATTGGTGGTTATTAGCGGCTATCAATGGTTTTATGGTTATCAATGGTCGTTAGTGGTCGTTGATGGTTGAAGCGTAATGAGTATCAATGCTTATTGAAGGCTATTGACGATTGAATCTTGTCATTCACGATAATAAGTAATTATTGGCTATCATTGCCTATGAATGGCTATTCACGCTTGTTGATGGTTATTCATGATCATAACTAGTGGTTATCAATGCTTACTAGTGTCTATGAATGCTTATTGATGTTCATTCATGATCACAACTAATGGTTCTCAATGCTTATACATGGCTATCAATGCCAATTGATGTCCATTCATGATCAGAACTCATGGTTATCGATGCTTTTTAATGGCTATCAACACTTGTTGACGTTCATCCATGATCATAAATCACCAGTGGTGATCAATACTTATCAATGGCTATTGATGCTTCTGGATAGTTATGCATGATCATAACAAATAGTTATCAATGCCAAATAGATAGTATCTACGCTTCTTGATGGCTATTCATTTTCATAACTCATTGTTTTCAGTGCTTACTCATATCTATTCATGATTGATAATGGTTCTTCATGATCATTACTAATGGTTCTCAGTGCTGCTGAATGGCTATCAATGCCAATTGATGTCCATTCATGATCAGAACTCATGGTTATCGATGCTTTTAAATGGCTATCAACACTTGTTGACGTTCATCCATGATCATAAATCACCAGTGGTTATCAATACTCATCAATGGCTATTAATGCTTCTGGATAGTTATTCATGATCATAACAAATAGTTATCAATGCTAAATAGATAGTATCTATGCTTCTTGACGGTTATTCATTTTCATAACTAATGGTTTTCAGTGCTTACTCATGGCTATTCACGATTAATAATGGTTCTTCATGATCATTACTAATGGTTGTCAGTGCTGCTAAATGGCTATCAATGTCAATTGATTGATGTTCATTCATGATCATAAGTAATGGCTATCAAGGCCTATCGATGGCGGTGTAATTCACGATGATAACTAATGATTATCCAGGCGTATTGATGGCTGTTCATTCATGATCATAACTAATGGCTATCAAGGCGTATTAATGCCTGTTCATTCATGATCAAAACTAATGGCTATCAAGGCCCATCAATGGCGGTGTAATTCACGATGATAACTAATGATTATCCAGGCGTATTGATGGCTGTTCATTCATGATCATAACTAATGGCTATCAAGGCGTATCAATGCCTGTTCATTCATGATCAACACTATTGGCTATCAAGGCGTATTGATGGCTGTTCATTCGTGATCAAAACCAATTTCCATCAAGGCCTAGTAACGGCTGTTCATGCATGATCAAAAGTAATGTCTATCAAGGCGTATTGATGGCTGTTCATGAATAATCATAACTAATGGCTATCAAGGCGTAGAAATGGCTGTTCATTTACGATCATAACTAATTGCTATCAAGGCGTATTAATGCTGGTTCATTCATGTTCACAACTAATGGCTATCAAGGCGTATTGGTGGCTGCTCATTCATGATCAAAAGTAATGTCTATCAAGGCGTATTAATGGTTATCCACGCTAACTGATGGGTGTAACTTGCAAATAATGACTAACCATCACCAGCTAGATTGGATAAATCATCCATAGTTGGTGTAGCCAATAAATCATCCATTGTCTACTTCAGAAGTACTTGTCACAATCACTAGCAATACGACGACCGCCCCCACCCCCACCCCCACCCCCACCACCACCCCCACCACCACCACCACCACCAACAACAACAACAACAACAACAAAAATAACAACAAAAAGATAAGAACAAACTGACCAATATGTCGCACCAGTTTATGATATTCAACTACCACCATGATTTTGCTGAGCAACAGGTGAACGAGCATCATCGGAGGGGGGATCATTTTCCGTGGATAAGAAGAAACGAGGTGGCTACGTATTGTCCACCGGCAGTTGCCTCTACAACGTTCCAGAACTCCCGACACAAATTGCTCATCAAAGGCTGGCTATAGTACATTTGAAAACTGCCCACAAATCATTACCTGCTTGGCAAACATCAATGTAGTGGGACCCAAACTCTTCACTGTATCGATCTACTCCAACACTTGGTTGGCCCAACAAACAACCTCAAGAACGATTGTAAACAAACAACACGTTTTAACCACCATGTGATATATCATAATCCCATCCACATTACTCTCCCAACATCAATCTCATGAAGGACCAGCCATTTAACAACCATTCTCAGAGCAAAATAGTGGACAATACCACAATATCAAATGACCAGTGATACAATGCTTATTCTGATGACTTGTGACTATTGAGGTATTTGCAACCATCAAAGCAAAACCATAATCATATCACCATGAATAATCACGGCATTGAACATAACCACAACAAAAGTCGGTACTACCGACCATGAATAACCCACGGCAGTGATCAGTAACAACACAGCATTGATGAAGCAATTATCTTATTACTAAGAATGCAACCAACATGATCACATAACCATTGCTGCAGCAAAATTAATAGCTGTAATGATACTCATCATTCTTTTGATTTTTGTCAAACCATTACAACCATAATCCACAAACATGATGTCATCATTTGTTATGCTTTACTCAGCATTATCTGCTATGGGATCAACCATCATCAAACAATCCTTTACAGACTACCATGAAACCATTAAACCATCACCCGTCATCAAACCAACCGTCAAACCAACCATCTGCAAAATCATTTTACGGATGCTCAACCATCATGAAAACATCGAGCATCATCCAACCATCCAACCATCCAACCTCACTGCTCACGAGACACCGCCCGGACCCCCCTTCCCCGCTGGGCCAACCGCGCCGGCCGAACGTGCGTTTTGGCCGCGGCGTCGGCGTCCATCAGACGCCGGAAGGCCTATGGGTCGAGGCTTTATCCAAAAATCATCAGGATAAAATCATTAGCTTTTGTTGATATACCTCAATTGATATTTTTGGCCATGTCATTTAAATCCCTATTGTTGATATACCAGCTCAATATCTTTTGGGGATAATTGAAATTGTGAAAACTGGCAACAGTTTCTTTTCGCAGCTTGACTCAAAAGTGCACTCTGCGGTGAAAAGCAAATCAACATGCCTGTGCACTTTACACTAGATGGCGCCTGTGTAGCAGGTCACCACATGCTGATTTACAGGGCTAACTAGCACAACTTCACACCCGTGATTCTGTAGGTGTGGTGGCCTTGGAACTGTACAAAAAAAAAGGTGCCCCTCAAGTCTTCTTCTCGTCGTGGAAGATCACTACCATCATCTCGACGGAGTTGATCTCTTCATTGGGGTCTTTCAGGTTCTCGTAGGAAATGGCGTCCTCGGTCTTTTGCCATCTTCCTGACTTCCGGATCCATGTGGTGCGGAATCGATAAGGTGGGTCTATTGACTTCATCTTATTTGTGTCGTGGTCGACGATCACAATGTCTTGGTCCATTTGATATTCACCCGGTTGGTGACATATCCTTCTGTAGATGTCGGGAATACTCTCTTGTGTCAACTTCCTTCTTTGAAGTTGCTTGGCCTTCTTGACGATGACTGCATTGATTGGTTGTTCTACGTTCCATCGATTCCTCTCCAATGCTTGAATCAGCTTTGCTGGATCCATCACCTTCGTGAGTGGGTCCGTGATCATCACCTGGGTATCAATCCACCTCACGATGTCTGTGGTGTTCTTGGGTCGTTCGTCTTGTAAGAATGGATCTCCTTCAGCTTCACCAGGTACACGCCATAAACTTTGCCTCATTGACGCTAGTTCAATTGAGAGTCGTTTGTCTGCGGCCTTGGTTGCGCAGGGATTCAGCAACGAGTCGACAACGGACCTGCAGTCCGAGAACCAAACTTGTTTCATAAACATTGCAGCGGAACGCTCCCAATGTCTTTTGTCTAGTCCTCTGAAGATGTCGCAGATTGCTGCCCGTACGCGATCACCTTCCTCGACGCCAGCTTGAAGCGAATACGCTTCGGCCTGCATCGTTGAACGGCAGACACGACGCACAATCGTGCTGGAGAAAGAAATGACGTGGATGCCACCTTCTTCTCCATCTCGTAGCGAATCTGTTCCAAGACAGATCAGGCGTCCACCTTGCGATCGGTGAGGTTCGCGGTGAGCGTGACCATTGATGATCAGGTCTTCACTTTCGTTAGCGTGCGATGCATCAGAGATGACGCACGTGATCATCGGATCATCCGGGTTCCAAGTAAGGATACCCGACCTGAAGGTCAATCCTCGCTCCGCAGTAGCGATAGCGTAGTCAACATGCTTGTTGGCTTCACGCAAATCAGCTACGCATCCATTCGCTGAAGCGGATTGCACTCGCGATACGCGATATGACAAATCCGGACGGCACTGTCTTGAAATCCATGCGAGACTTCCGGCGATCGACTTCATTGATGTCTTCTCTTCTGCATTCAGTGGATCTGCTGGTAGTCGCCCTGGTGCAATGTCCGCTTTGCGGATCTTTCTCGTGCTATCCACGCACGTGACGCGGATGTTGAAATCATCGTCCTGCTCGATGTCCTTTCCGCAGTACCTGAACTTTCCCGTCTCGACTTTCCCACACTGGAATGTCTTCAAGATGTCGTCGATGATGTGTTGGGCTTCTGGCTCACATGCCCAGATCAAATCGCAGTTTCTTTTCGCAGCTTGACTCAAAAGTGCACTCTGCGGTGAAAAGCAAATCAACATGCCTGTACACTTTACACTAGATGGCGCCTGTGTAGCAGGTCACCACACGCTGATTTACAGGGCTAACTAGCACAACTTCACAGAAATCATTAATAATATATGATATGGCTGATAATGGGTTGATATACCTCAATTGATATATTTTTGGCCATGTCATTTAAATCCCGCTTTTGTTGATATACCAGCTCAATAATTTTTTTGGGATAATTCGGGACAATGATCAATGCTGGGTAAAGGGATATACCAGCTAATGGTTAGATTGTTGATATACCAGCTCAATATTGTTGTTGGGAATAATACTGGTCGATATGGCTATGAATCAACCAGCTAATTGGGGATAAGTTCATCAACAATAACAGTGGGAAAACAAGATGGCTATGGGTCAAGCAGTTAACCAACCAATAATAGGGGATAATAACCAACAAAACTATAGGGAAACCAATGCTTAATGATGGGGGAACCAGGGGGACGGGCCGCCGGGTGAACTGACCCACAGCCAATCGAGCTGATAGGGACGCAAAAGCGGTGACTCGCATGCTGACACATTCAGCAAGGGTGGTTAACCATGGGGTGATTCTTATGTGGTGGTTATTAGGAGTGTGATGATTATTAATGGTTACTAGTCTGCTTAGTGATGGTTGTAGCGATGGTCAATGGAGTTATTATATGATTACTATTCATGTTCTTCATCGTTGGTTACTACATAATGATGTTCATGATGAACATCTCCCTGAGAACAATATTGGTTGTGGTCATGGCGCTGGGTTTTTTGTAGTTGATAAAAATGGTGAAACAATATTCAGGAATGGAAATGACATTGGCAATAAACATAATGCTTATTGGCAGAATTGGTGAATGGAGTATCCACCACGCTTACCATATTCGGTTTAGAGATTCTTTTTGCCAATGTCAATTTAATTTGGCATGAAACTATGGATGCACTGCACCAGTAATTGATCAGTTGATCAATCAAACCAATCAAGTCCATCAAATGGAAGCAATACAGGAATCCATCAACTAATACGATTCAGGAAAGCTAGGCCCAATAAAGCACTATTTTGTCCCAGAAATGTACCACACCCTGAGGGATATCATCCTACTAGTATCAACTCGATGCTCACAGACCACCATTTCTGCAGATTGTGCCTCCAGGATTTTCAGACTGGAAAATAGCAGCAGCTTTGTGATATCTCAACGCTTAGTATGAACCATGACTTACAATTCTCAAGCATCATTAGCGATTAACAAGCCAACGGCAAAGGTGAGGTGGCCACCGGTTATCCAACTGTCACATGTGGCTCCGCTCGGAGATCTGGCTCGCAACCAGCTACCACCTGACCGTTCCCCAAGGTGATGGTGTGGCCGTTAACCAGCATGGTTTTCCTGAATGTCATCCTACTCAACCTATGGGGAGCGCCATGCGCAAGACCGTACACCATGAACCATGATTAAACACTGACTATCTTGCCAAGAACCCATTCATTTCACTAGTATTCAACCAGCAGAATCACGAGCTCTGAGACATCATCAACTTAACCACCACTCACCACCATAAGGCGCCATTACCCGTCTCAGCCATCATGATTCAACAATCCTTACCAGCAACGCTGCCTGCACTCTCCTTGGCCAAGAAATCCATGGCCTGGCAAGCGTTTATCTGAAGAGATCCTGAATAGATTCTGAATCGATCCGTACAGGTTATGAAGATATAAATAATCGAAACGTAGGTATGAATATAGAGTCGTGGATACACATAGACAAATGGATAGCCAAATATGAATAGCTTAGGCTGGAGATGAGACTTTTTCAATATCACATTGGGGAGGATGATAGGTACAAATGCAGAAACACCACCCACAATTTGGGTGTAGCCTTGCCAGTATCAAATCACCCACCCATGGTTGGGAGTGGATAACAACGGCTAATGCTGGTTAGCACTGCTTAACTCTGATTAATACGGATTAACACTGGTTAACACTGGTTATTGAAACAAAGGCTGATGATGACGGCTGATCGTGGCTGCTGCTGCTGCTGCTGATGATGATGATGCTGCTGCTGATGATGATGATGATGATGATGATGATGATGATGATGATGATGGTGGGTGACCGTTGATCTTGGTTGCTAGTCGTTGCTAACGCATTAGTGATGAATATCAAATGTTAGCCATACACAATAGCTGGTTGGTGGTTTCAACCCCTAACAATACTAGTCCAGTTTGAAACCACAAAGAATTGTAGTTGTGTAACCATGACTTTGTTGCTCAGTATCCCTCGTTATTAACCACTGTTCGTGGTTATAACTAGAACAACCCCTGACAAAACATATAGATCCTATTATAAGCCCGTATGAATCACTACAATTCCTACAAAACATGTGTTTCTATCCATGGGGCCCTGTCTCAATGGTGTTTTCAAACAAGTTGGTGGCACCCTGTCAGGACAGCCACAACATGAATCCGCCGGGAACCACTGTGCGCGTGAAGTGTGAACCACCTTGAACAGGCATGATCAATCTAAATGACTGAATTATAATCTGTAGTATAATGATAATCTTAATGATCTTAATCTTAATGACCAGACTATAATGATAACCAGTCATGGATCAATCACTAGTATCAAGGGATTATAGTCTCAATGACTAGGGCACCCAGAGGTATCAACATAAAATCAACTGGGCAATGAAGTTCATCAACACTAACATGTCATTGTGCTTGTGCTTATGGATGGTTGATAGTAGTGTTTCATGATTACAAATGACAATTCCTGACAACTATTCATGAGATTGCCGGCTCTCAATAACTCCATTTCATGGTTCATTGATCCCCATTTCCGATGCTTAACCTTTATATGGTGGTTTCTCAAAATGGGGGTACCCCAAAAATGCTGGATGTGTTTTTAAAAATGGTTCATAAAGGATGATTTGAGGGGTCCCCTATTTTGAAACACCCATATGGTGGTTTCTTAAAATACGACCCCCCCAAACGATCCAACATTTACTATTTGTAGTAACAAACCAACCATAGCTTGGGGTTCCTCCATCGTGAGAAACTACCATATGTGTATATCCATAGCCATGGTGGCACCGGCCCATACCTGGCACCATCATTGATGGGGTGACCAACCAGCGAGCTGGGCATTCTCACCCATTATTTTTGACCCAACCATGATGTTTGACTATTATTGACCACTATTTGAATCTACATGAGGGTTTGTCCAAAAATGGTGTACCCTCAAAACTGGCCATAGCGGACAGTTGCAACGCCGACCTTACATCTAATGCAGTTGGTCACTGCGATTCAACCCTTTTTGATTGCTGCATTTCAACCACGACTGGATTCGTGGCAAACAATGTCTGGGGATAAACGGTCTACAGGTACGGGTGCGACATCGCATGTTTGCTTGATGGCAATCCGGCTAGTTTCATGATCCCGATGCCTTTGCATTTTCCTGATAAGATCATGCTAGGTTTCTTGCCTGGTGCTGGGTTACTGGTGGCAATATGTCAATGGGCTCCTACTTGGCCTGAGAAACGTGTCACGATATTTCTCTCTATGGATGTGCCACTTCGTTGACACTATGGGGATGAGAAATTCCAATGTTATGTGCGTATGTCTGTGGTTTGCCTTCTGCTCAGTTGTTCCATTCTACATCTGCCGTGAGGATTCTCGGAGCTGCGGTGACTTTTGCGAAACGGCATCTGGGATATTTCATTTCTCCTGCTTCGGTTGTGAAAACGTTATCTGGCTGCTTATTGCTACAAGATGTGGGTCTCGGGTTTCACAGTGTGCCCGGCGTTGACACATGTGCTGGATCATGTTCACAACATGATGGAATTGGTCACTGCTACTGGGCTGATCCTAGAGACTTATGTCTTGGTTGGTACGAATCGGACCCTGATCACTTGGATGGTTCGAGTCTTGCTGATCGCTTGAAACTAAACAAATTGCTGGGTCATGAAGTTCGGAAATACGGCTGTGTTCAGTGAACTTTAGGCCATGTTGTACGAGACTGATTGTGTGTCTCTTTTCTTTTTGTTGGTTAGCCATTGTTGGCCATTTGCCCGCGGGATATTCCCGCCAGCAGTGGACACGTTGCTGACTGCAGCAGAGCGTGCACCCCAAAAATGGCAGTTTCCGTGTCAATAATTCTTTTCTTAGTGGATGGTTAAGGGGGACCCCCAATGATGGACAAACGCATGATGGCTCATGAACAATTACCCACTATCCATCACCACTGACACCAACAATCAACCCCTATTCATCTATGACCCCATGGCTACTCATCAACTTGGCTACTCATCGGGTTTGTGTTTGGGATGTTGAAATTTCTGGAAACTTACCAAAAATACCAAATACTTCTAAAACAAGTCAGAAAAATTCCAAAAACTTCCAGAAAATTCCAAATAATTCTGAATCATTCCCAAAAAGTTACAAACAATTCCAAAAAGTTCCAAAAAGTTCCAAATAATTCTGGATCACTAGTTCCGAAAAAGTTCCAAAAAGTTCCAAGACATTCCAAAAAATTCCCAAAAAATCCAAAACATTCCAAACAATTCCAAAAAATTCGAAAACATTCCAAAAAAATCCAAAACATTCCAGAACATTCCAAAAAATTCCAAAAAAATCCAAAACATTCCAAAAAATTCCAAAAAATCCAAAAAATTCCAAAAAATACCAGGATTAAATAGAATGATTGAGAATTTTTTGGAATGATTGAGAATGTTTTGGAATGATACCTGAACCTGCTTCTGTGGCCCCATGAGTCGCCACCCTGATGAGCGTCCACGTCCCTAAGGAAGACCTATCCTAGCGACCCAGAGACCCCCTCCCAAATTCCATCCAAACTTCTCCTTCGCATCTTACAGGCTTTGACAAGCACCGACCATCTATGGACAACCATGATGTTAATGGTGCTTTTCTTTTATCAATTATCATTATTTACCGCGATCGATCGTGATTCATAGTGGCTAATAGATGATAACACGTGATAACACACTACTGGGGTTAAGCTAACCAACTGCCCACACCCTCGCCTGATTCACCATTTCCATGTCGATCAGCTGACACACAGCACCCACCAGGTTCTGCACATGCTTGCCTTGCGGGGGAACCCGCCAGGGTTGGATAAACAACGACGCTCAATGACGTAGTTATAGTTGATGATCATGGTTGTAAGTGTTGATGAACAATCTTTAGATCTGTATATAACAGTCTTTTGATCATGATATTTCATAGTTGTAACATGGGTATAACCGTACTATACATTTAGATAACTATGCTTTGGGTTGGGTACCAATTCCTATAGTTCTTTGGAGTCATAACTGGAACAACTTGGGGACCACTTTCGATCGGATCCGAGGTCTTGGTGACGCTGAGGAGAAGGGATGAGAGCGTGCGAAGCTGAAGGAGAAGAATGCATGAGCTAGAAGGGCTAGTGGTGCTTGTGATGATAGGGCTATTAATAATGGCTAATATGTACATATGGGTGTTTCTCAACATAGGGGTACCCCTAAATCATCCATTAATAGTCATTTATAGTAATAAGCCAGCCATTTTTGGGGTCCCCCATTTTGAGAAACGGCCATATATATTATTAGTGGGGGATAGTAGGCATGATTAATTGCTACTAATAGATTAATACTGGCTAATGATGCTCAATAGTAGGGGATAATAGGCAACAACACAACCAATATCATGATTTCTCAAGCCATAGGGAACCCCAAAGTTATGGTTGGTGGATTACTATGAATGATTAATATGGCAGTGGGTCAGTTCACCCTGTACCCCTGGTTCCCCACCATTAACCATTTGTTTTCCCTTGTTTTGTTGGTGGAAATCCCCCATTAGTTGGTTGCTTAATGGCTTGACCCATAGCCATATTGGATGATGACTGGGGCTCCCCTATGACTTGAGAAATCACCGAGAAATCCGGGCTCTCAGATGCTCTCGGTAGTTTTTCTCGCTTGTTCGTTCTGGAATGCTGGTGCCTTAGTGAAGCAAGCAAGGAACTTCAGCTTGCTATATAAATCAATCAATCAATAAATAAATATATAAATAAACAAATACATAAATAGATAAATAAATATATACATAAATAAATAAATCAATAAGTAAGTGAATAATAAAAATATATATCACATTCTTGAAATCACAGCATGCTCACGGATAACCCATCGTCAGCAACAGGCATCACAGAATCACCAGTTTTGAGCGATTAACCATGAACATAATGAACATCGATGAACTATTTCTGGTGATTTAGCACATATAGGAGTTTATGGATCCAGAGATTCTCCAGTACTAACCATTACAACGCATCATGAACGACTATGCCATGATCAAACCATCAAAAAACATCACACCAGTATCAGTTAACCATGAATAACCATCATTTCACAAGTGTGAAACCATCATTCAACCAGCAGGCAACCATGGCCATCATGTAACCATTGTTTACCCATCATTGAACCATCGTTTACCCGTTGTTTAAGCATCATGTAGCCATCCTGATCCCCACCATGCACCAGCAGGCCCTGTCACGTGTGGAACATCGTGGAACTGTCCACTGGTCTCCCGTCCTTCTCGGTAGACACGTGGGGCACTGGGATCGTTTAACTCCTGGCACCCAGGTTGTGACTTGCTGGTTATCTCATGCGAATTCATGGCAAATTGATGGCTAAGAATGATGCTTACCTCATGGCTATTTGATGCTTCAATGATGGTGATGCTTCTCTGGCCGATGGCTAGTGATGCTTGTCAGGCTGATGCTTGGCTGATTTCACAGACCGTGGCAAATGCAACGAGTGGTTTTCCTGTTTAATGCTGGTGAGATCAGCAATCCAATCGACAATGATCTCCAGGGCGTTCAGCGATAACATCGGAAGTGCCACCGCGAAGCTTCGCCGTCATGCTATTTGCTGGCTAGTTTTCATGTGTTGCACTGTGTTGCTAAATGATAATTGTTGGTTAATTTTTACCTGATGTTATTGCCAATCAACATCCATGAACCATTGTTTGCAACATCATGAATCAATTGATAATAACTATGCACTAACTAGCAATTCACCAAGAATCCCCTGAAAGAAGCAATAATCATCAACAGCAACCAGCAATTCCGAAACAATATTAGCCGCCACCAAAAATGACTCAGCCGAACATATTGCAATCCGGCTACAAATAGTACATTTGATTACATTTGTATACATGGCTTTGAATCAATCCCCTTGACCTCTGAAGTCCATCGTTAGCCACTGTATTCCAACTATGAAATAATTGTTGATCATCATCTCCCAAAAAATAGATGATGAACTGCTTGACCCAGGGCCCCGCCATTTCTAGCGCTCGAAAATCCCGAGCACGCGATGATCTGATCTCTGGACTTGGCCTCGAAAACCCCATGATGACTGTGACCCCCATGGCCGACCACCATGGCACCACTGGGAACCCAAGCAACGCGGACGCGGACGCGGACGCGGACGCGGACGCCACAAGATCTTCAGTTCACCAACTGCTTCCCTTCGCACTGTACCAGTTTGTCTTCGTCAACATTCCTTGGCTTTAGCCATTCCAGATAGGCATCGTCGCTGCCCCCCCATCCTAATCAGAACAGGCAACAAGCCAGCTGAGATTCTCCGATTTGGTTTTCTGGATTGCCACTACAATTCGAAGCATTCTCCACCTGTTCCATCCTATCCCAAAAATGAACCATAGCTTAGCCATAGCCAATCCCCATAGCTCCACCATGGAGTTCATCATGAGATTCACCAGCACACGCTCCTGCCAGCCAAATCGAGCAATGTAGTAGGCCAGGTTCGGACCTAGACCTGACGGATGGATGGTCACTGCTGGTGAACCATGGGTGCGCAATGAAGTGATTGGTAACCCTTATTGGCTACGCTATGGTTAACCATTTTGTAACCATTATTGGTGAAGCTATGGTTAACCATGATCAGCCACAATGAACCAACAATTTTTCACAATCTTATCATACCTACTGTTATTTGCTAATTTTTACCAACCATAATCAAACATTGTGAAGCATCATAAGTATCAACCTTGCTAGCCAACACTTGTCCGACAATTGAGAATCACTTTTCAGCTTGCTGCTGTAGCGGGTACCACACGTCGCACTGTTGTGATGCTCACCCTTTTTTGGCTGGTTGGCATTGACACATACCCACGCAGGGGTCGCTGGCGCTGGTAACTTCCGCGTGGCTGGTTTTGAATCAGTTTATACCGGTTGTGTTGGAGAACTTCCAGCAATTGATATGCCACAACCAGAAGTTATCTGAGAGTTGTGTTCACCCACTTGCCAAGCACTTAAAATACTTAAGTTTTCTGCACTATCCACTAATATGGCTGAGGATTCCCCAATTGACCAGCAACAGCCATTATCAATCACTATTGCTGACTATGCGCAACTATCAGGCAGCTCACCATCAACTAGCCACCATTATCAACCAAGCCACCATCAAGTAACTGCTCTTACTATGAATTACCTGTTCATATCAACTACAAATTCACCACCAAGACCAATGATAACCATGAATGAAATGCTTACTCGCAATTCCCCAACCGTGAATTAACCATTGGCAAACCAATCAGTAATCATTCATGATTCATTGTTAGACCATTACCTAACCTTTGAATGAATCATCATTAAGCATCAGTGAACTATCAGTAACTACTATCAACAGCCATTGCTAAACCATCGTCAACCATTATTGATCTCCAATTCACCATCATGAGCCATCATTAACCATCACTACCCATCCTTACCCACCATTCACCTGCCATCACCTCCCATCGTTCAGCCAGCATCTGGCCACCATCATTCATCAGCTGATTTACCATCGCCCACCTGTGGTCACAAAGCAACCATTCCTACGGAAGTATCGTTCATTGACAATCCTGTCACCACTATTATCAATTTACATCAATGAACTGTCAAAGCATTGGCGAAGCATCAACCATTCAACCATCACCATCATTGATTCAATCAAAACATATTCAAGTTCATTGATTCATTACACCATTTCCACCGTCCTCAGCATTTGATCATCATCACTAAATCATTATCATGATCACCGAATCAATATCATCACCATGAACCATTCATTCAACCATCATCACCATCAACCATTCATTCCGAATTCATCAACCATTCATTCAACCATCCACCATTCAATATCATTCAATCACATTACACTTCGCAACCATGGCTTTCCTCCCCAGTTTGCAGCAGCGCAAAACTTGCGCAGCGCAGCAGCAGCGCAGCAGCAGCGCCTTGAACCTCTGATCGGCTAACCTGTGGCCCTCGCTCTCCAAAGGTTCCTTTGGCTGTGAGCAGGGCCACTGCAGCTTGAGCCTTGGCCGATTCGGAACCGTTTCGAGCCATGGCGAGCCGTGATGGTGGATGAGCGTGGATGAACATGGTGGAGATACCAATGGTTGAATGGTTAATTGATGATTAATTGATGATTAATTGATGATTAAATGATAGGCAATGACGGCCAAATGAAGGTTAAATGATGGTACAATGATAGGGAACTGATGGTTGGATGATAGGAAGAATGATGGTTAAGACCCGTAGGTAAAAGATGGTTCAATGACCTTCATTTTTGAATGATGGCTAAATCCTGAATTGGTGGTTTCTCACAATAGGGGTACCCCCAAAACATCGCATGGTAATCATTGCTTATTGAAAAACCGACCATAACTTGGGGTCCCCTATGGCTTGAGAAACCACCACATCCTGAATTATGATTCACATCCTGATGGCTGCTAGTTGATCCTCGGGGAGAACAACCGGCCGAAGGCGATGCAATCGAAAATGAAGGCACCCCAATCGTTGGAAAACATCACTAGGAGTTTTGGGCATGTAAACAGACCGGTTTTTGGGGCTCGGCTGTGCTTCCATAGGTCTTCATAAATAGTGACACTTCTGAATTTATGATTGTTTGGGGTGGATGGGAGCTGGAAATGTGTCGCGTGTCTTCCGCCACTGACTGTTGGAACTCATCCACTAGGCAATCTGGCCAACCATCACAATTTCACCATCATTTCCATCATCATTTTCACCATAATTTTCACGATGGATTGACCATTCTATACCACAATCAACCATTAATTTACTACCATGAAACCATCTAGTTAGGTCAGCATGCACTCGCCACACTCATCTGCCGAAGCACCGCCAAGTGAGAAGTGAAATTGATGAAAGCCAAAGCAATGTTACGGCCCTGGTTTCAGGCCGCCACGTTGAGGTGGAGAGTCTGGTGAGAATTGTTGATGCCAAGAATGGTTTGCAACAATGGTTTACAATGATTTCCAATGGTTTATGATCGTTTATCAATGATTCCTCGTGGTTGATAATGGGTGGCGATCATGGTTAGTTGATACGGTTGGTTGAGGACGATTTTGAGCTGGTGTATAACTTAGGTGGAGGGATTTCTACCAGTTCTACGGGGTCTTAATCCAACGTTGCAACCGGCAAACTGAAGCCTCAGTCAGAACTGCATCATAAATCAAATGTTTTCCCGCTTGCCATCACATTTTCCAGGAAGTCCGCCTCATATTTCTTTTTTTTACCGCTTGCAATCACATTTTCCAGGAAGTCATGCCAATGTCATGCCTTTTCGAATCACCACATCCAACAGCGAACACACCTATCACTGTGTGTTGGAAAGTTGTCATGTTTCAGCATTCCCGGAACATCCAAACAGCTTGGATCACGACAAAAATCATCACATGCACGCACCCAAATTTGCTTGCGTAGGCGTGTCAAATTGTGTGCTACGAGACATGCAAATTGGCTCATCAATTTGCACCCCAAAGTTGGCAATATGTTGTCATATCTTGTCATGTACATTTATCAACTCCAACAAGTACCGCGGCTGATATCTCCAGCATCAGCACGACTGATTGCAATGAAAACTTTCCCACGGCCTAGCTGGGGCAGAATCGTCACTGAAGTCCGCACCAGTCCGAGCAGTGCACACAGTGGTACGGATGAAAAATGATCCCCTGATAGTGCTGTGTTGAGATACACTCAATGCCAAACATGAAATTGAGTCTGGTTCCCAAAATGACCATGAAAACCGCCATTCTACATCATAAACATGAACCTTTCTGGCTCACCAACAAAAATGAACACATCTCAAAACGGATCGCTGCCAATGCTGTGCAAGTGCTGCGTCTGCCCCAGAATCGGCTCACGGATGACCAACCGAACAGCCGACTCATCCATCACTAACCAATCACGATACGCATTCTTAGGCATTTTCAACCATCAACCAACATTTCAAGCATGATTGACCAACCTTCATGAAGCATCACCAATTCACCATCACTAACCATCAGTGGCATCGTTAAACATCAGTAAAGTACGAATGCTGAAGCCATTTTTTGTAGCCCAGTCCGCGCGCCTTTCGTTTCCCACATGGGAAGTAAATAAAATCGTATTGACCTGCCAGGAGGCTATAGGAGGCTCTGGTTAGGCTGATGGATGATGGAAAGATATTGACAAAATACAACAAGTGCATGTTGACCGGAAATAGGATGTTTTCACTGCTTTTTGTTTCAGAAGTGCGGTGCAGTCTTTCTTTCAAGAAGTGTTTGCGTCCGAAAGATCCTAGATTCCTTCAAAAGCAACACTGTAAAAATCTTGGGTCACATTCAACATTTGCAGTCTTCCTTCAAACGATGTCAGATCAAAAACAATACATTCTGCAGCTGTTTAAACTGGCACTGCTCCTTTAGAGAAACAATGTTAGTTGAATATGTTGAACTTTATCAAAAGCCGTATGCCTCAGCAACAGTCCAAGGTTGTTCAGAAGGTTCCATAATCCTCAAAAAAAGGATTCATTCTTGCTGGACAACCTAATTTGTTCCTAAGCAAGATGTAGGACAACAGCTATTCCTACTGTGTTCTTTACAAAAAGTGCATGAACGTGCACTGTTCCTCTGAAGACACAACAAGGCTGCACCGCGTGCGTTTTTGCATACTCTGCATTAGCCATTCTTTGACACAGCGAGGAGGCAAATCGTCAGGTGTTAGTTTCCACGCGAACACTTCGAATAGCTAGCAGCTTGTTTGAACGATTATTCCTGTTGCACACGATTCATCACCATGCCTTCCACAGTAACCTCCAGGTGCTGAAAAACTCATAGCAATTGCAAGCTTTCGCTGAAGTACCATGAAGCATTATCAGTCACTGGTCACTATTGTTAACCAAGGATCTTATGGATCATTTCATTCACAATCATCATCATCATCATCATCATCATCATCATCATCATCATCATCATCATCATCATCATCATCATCATCATCATCATCACCATCATCGTCAT
>VSDK01009972.1:268149-373780 GCA_009767595.1 Symbiodinium kawagutii
CATCACCATCACCATCACCATCACCATCACCATCACCATCACCATCACCATCACCATCACCATCATCGCCATCACCATCGCCACCACCATCACCACCATCACCACCACCATCATCATGATGCTGATCCTGAGCGTGATCCTACTCCTGATCCTCATCGTCATCGTCGTCATCGTCGTCATCGTCGTCATCGTCGTCATCGTCGTCATTGTCGTCATCGTCGTCATCGTCGTCATCATCATTATCATCATCGTTCAGTAAATAACATTAACTAAGCATTCTTCTATCAGTGACCAGCCAGTTAAGAAGCGGTTTGATGAACTACCAGTAATTACTAGTGATGAATGGGCCATCAACCCCAACGATCGACCCATCAGAGAAAAAGCCATACACACCCGTGGCAGCCATCATTCACCATCATTATCAACCATACTATCACTACCAACCATCCTTATCAACCATCATTAGCAGCCATTGTCAATCATTATGACCATCCCTATTGAACCAATACTATGATTTCACACCAATTTTCAGCAACCAGCAGCAACCAGCAGCACTTCCCACTGAAGGCGCGGCGCGTTCGCCCACCTGGCACAACACTGTTCAGCAGCTCTTCGAGCATTGCAATTGTCAATTGAAGCGGCAAACGCCTGACGTGAACGTTGATTGGGAATCTGTAGGTGATGACTAAAGCTGGTTAACAATGGTTAACAATGGTTAACATTGATTGATTCATTGATTGATTGTGGTTAGTCATCGTTCATTCTGGCTTGTGGTTGAGCATGATAACCTAAAATCCTCAACAAAACATCGAGCATTGCAGAAATAAGAGCTTGACCAGTGGCTTTGCTGAACATTGGACTAATTATACTATACTGGTCTTGCTTGTGATGAACAACGACGACAAGCTGTAATCGTGGTCCTAACGCAAATATCTTAACTATCATTCATCAGAAATCAACATTATTCAGCAGCTTATTCGATTCACCATTACTGACCATTGACTGGGGGAACGCTTAGGCATCATTCTCGCCACATCAAATGGTCACTGGTTGATGGGCATTGCTCCAATCCATGTTTTGTGGCTCGTGTCGATTCGTAAATTTCCTGACCCAACCGAATACTGAATGTCCCGTGAGATCTATCCAACAAGCCCTGCCAGTTCGACAGAAATAGCTCAAATAGCTGAAATCGCTGGTGATTTGCGGAAAGGCCCTTGCTGGCAGGGTTTTCGTTCGCACAACTTTTCTATCATTCCCTCCTCAGGAGCCATGCTCTGAACCCAGCTGCACATTTGCTATGTAAATGGCCGCCCTCATGTCGCCATTTTGCTTGTCATTACCCTTGGTGGACCCACGAGAACGGGAGAATTGATGCTTGCCACTATCATGGTGCCCCAGCTGTGATGAAGCACGCATTTTCCTTAACGTTTATGGGCACCAAGGGCTAGTTCCCAAAACCATATGACCAGTTTATGGTTGAAGTTGGGGTACAACATCTATGAACATAGGGTGGTAGAACTGCCGCGCACTTTTTTTGTAATGATATGCATTGTCCAATCCAGGCGGACAGTTTTGATTAGGATGATTATGATGACTGTGACGATGATGGATGTTGTTCAACTAGTTTTATGGCTACTGTACCAATGATGGCCGTTGCTTGATACATGTTGATCGACTGTATAGGTGAAAGCATCAATCAAAGATAGAATGAACTTCATGCATTCCGGATTGCTTGTCTAATATCGTGCTTCCAAGCAAATAGGAATACTTTTCGTTTCATGTATTGCTGGTCTCACATTGTACTTCTCATTGAAATGATGGCTATTATTCAATTGCAATTAGAAGCCAAGTGTAATCCTCAATAGCCATTAGATCAGTCAACACCATGCAATAGTATGGCTGATTATCCCAATAGATCAGTCAACACCAGTAGATCATTGGGATCAGCGGCGAACCCCCCAGCAGTTGCAGCAGTTGGTTGAACTTGCTTCATCGGTTTACTCTGACAGGGGGAATCCACCATGACTGGTTGGTGGTTTCAATACTTAACCAACCAACCATCCCTAATATGGGGAAAATAAAGGGAACATAACAAATGTCAATTAAACCACCAAGTAGTAGTTGCTCAACCATCATTGTTGGTTATCATACCCGATTTGATCAACTCCATTCACCCTATAAACGATGAGTTGTCAGCCACTAGACATGAGCTAATTCACCATTAATGAGCTTTCACATGGTTGTTTCTCGAAATAGGGGACCCCCCAGTCATCATCCAGTTTATTAAACATTTCTGGTAATTCAACCAACTAGTAGGTGTTAAACTATTATTGTTGGTTATCATCCCCTATTTCTAAACAGCTTATTAGCCACTGTAAAGCAACCAAAGCTTTTGGGGGTCCCCCAACTGGCTTCAGAAACCACCAAAGAGTTCGTATTTCCCCTACTACTGTTGGTTATTGTCCCCTATCATCAATCTATACTAGTTGGCTATTATCCCCTATCATCAGCCTATGATTAACTTATTATTTACCTATCATGAATCCATTCTTAACTTATCATTAACTAATTATCAACTTATCATTAACGTATCATTAATCTCTCATTAGCCTATCGTTGACCTATCATTAACCTATCATTAATCCATTCTGAATTTGTCATCAACTAATCATCAACTTACCTATCCCCATCATCAATCTATCACCGACCTATCATTGACCAAAAATTGACTTGTGATTAATCCATATGAACTACTTCAGTAGGTCAATGCTTGGGATTTCAAGACACCACCAGCTACAACTCCCGGTGCCTCATCATGATTGTAGTGGCTCCTGGTCCTAGGACAAAATTCTCATCCTGGGCGCGTCGAGGCACGCCACGGCACAGGCCGTCCCGGGTGACCATGACCATCAGTAGCAAATACTAAAATCATAGTTATTATAATAGCTAATTAGTACCTAAGTAATGGTTATAGTAACTACTTAGTAGTTCATGAATTACAATTAGTTTGCCAATCAGTATTATAATAGCTAATTAATTAGTACCAATAATTATAATAACCATTAGTACCATGACCATCAGTACCATTTGCTAATTAGTTAATAGATTATGGCTATTATAATAGCTAATTAGTTAATAAATTATAGCTAACTAATCATTATTAGCCAACTGATAGTAGCTAATTACCTATAATGGTGATAAGAACATATTATAATAGTAGCTAATTACCATAGATATATTGATAGATATCAGTAGCTAATAGTTATTATAATAGCTGATAAGCTAACAATACGCACAGACCCCGTGGTTTGCCTGTCTGTGCGTGTTGAACATTGCTCGAAGAATCAGTGAGAAACACTGGCTATACGCAGTGATTTAGGGTTCAGGGTTTTAAGGTTTGGGGGTTTAGGGTTTTAGGGTTTAGGGTTTTAGGGTTTAGGGTTTAGGGTTAGGGATTCTTGATTCTCAGAGTTTCAAAACAACGGGCCTGCGCAGGGTTTTGAACAGTTGACAAGACTCACTTCTGGGCAGGTCTTATGGTCACGGGCAAACCATAGGGTCTTGCCGTAACAATAGATATCAAGAATAGTACTAAAGCTATTAGCTACCTATAATGGATATCGTTAGTGTCACGAATCAATATTACCTATAATGGTGATAATAACGATAGTTGACTATGTACTACCTACTATCATTTCCCACAAAATGCTATTATATTCACTGTTACTATTGCCAACTAGCTCATATCATATTAGCATCTATACCAAGTATAGTAAATAGCTGTTAGCTAATAGTTGATAGTTGATAATTCATAATAGTATATATATATATTATTGATAGCTACTTACCACTCGTAATATACCAACTATACTTAATGGACCACCAGTAACAACCATTAATCAACCATTAGTATGCTTTATCAAAAGAGGGGGACTCCCAACTTATGGTTGCACTATTGCCTACAACTGGTTGATGATTGCTTCGCATCAAAAATGATAAATGGTCAATAATGGATGATTGGCCTGGGGGTACCCTTATGACTCGAGAAACCACCGAAGTATTTGGTGGTTTCTCAAGCCATAGGGGACCCCAAAATGGTTGGTTTACTCCTAGAAATGGTTTGTAAACTGGATGATTTGGGTACCCCTATAACTTGAGAAACCACCATTTACCAGAGAATGATTTCTAAGTGATCAGCCTCATACGATTGGTATTGTGTCCCTGAGGTCACGAGGAGCGGTCAAACACACCACACCAAGCTATGGATGGTGGTACACGATGGACAGTAATAGTGGTGATAGCGCTTTTGCCGGCGGTTGACGATGGTTGACAGCGGTTGACGCTCTCCCTACCAGAAACGATCGCATCTGGTTGGGTGCCTTGAAGGGACATACCAAACGAGCGGCCCAAGCTCTGGGATGAACTCGGAAGAAATTCCGCTTCTATATAAACAGTCAAAACCAAATTCCTTGTTCTCCCCTACGACAGGTGTGTGCTGGGATGTTTACTCATCGGATATGATACGCTGGGATCAACGATTCAAACAAAAGATGCTCTACGTGCGGATCACCAAGAAATACAATAGCTACGACGAGGGACCCAGTTGTAACTTGAGTTACGGCCATGGCAACTAGGGTTCACTACCAGCTATATGGGGTTACAAGCCGGATATCACTAGTAGGGACTCCTCATTGAGTATCTTATGTGCGCCACCTATCATGCCTACATGTGATGCTACAAGCTTCCAACGTACCCTCTCTATCCACTAGCTATAATCGTGTATATATCTATGTATATGCGATAATTGCACTCCTGTATATGGCTATGGGTCCCCTGTACCCTTGGTGTAGAGTCATTAGCCATCGTTTTCCAGCCATTATTGGTGGTCATTATCCCCCATGAAATTGGTTGGTGAACTGCTGGACTCATGGCTGGCTTACCATCCATGGTGGTTTCTATGCAACACGGTCGCCCACGCGCATTCCGGTCCTGGTTTGGAGTTGGAAACTGCATGGCTTTCTGCCTGACAGAGAAATCTTTGCTGATCACCAAGACAGAGATGTCTTAAAGATCATTGGAATGGATGATAACCATTTGCCCCAAGGTTAACGATAGCTTGATGATAGGGGATAACAGCCAACTAGTATAGATTAATGATAGGGGACAATAACCAACAGTAGTAGGGGATATACCAAGTATATGGTGGTTTCTTAAGCCAGTTTGGGGACCCCCCCCAGTTATCATCCATTGCAATGGTTAATGATAGGGATTCATAGGGGATAATCACCAACAACAATGGTTGAACAACTACTAGTCATGGGTCTTTCTCAAGCCAGTTTGGGGACCCCCCCAAAAATGGTTGGTTAAAATGGGATGACTTTGGGTGATCTATATTCTAAGAAACACCCATATCAACAGGAAAAAATCCAAAAGGTGGCTCAACGATGGGAGATTCAGGGTACTCCAGGTTGGTGATGCCCCAACAACAACCGTTCTGTGGGAGGCCAGGATCATCCAGCTGCTGACGATGGATATAATGTTAATCCAGGATTAATAAACCCCTGGTTGATTAACGGGGGGGATCCCCTAAAAGCCTTGGTTTCCCTCTAAAATGGTCACCCCCCCAACTAACCAACCTGGGGTTCGTTAATCCTGGGTCAACGGGTCAACATTACCAAGGACGTGCGTGATGTATCCATAGCCTTGCTGCCATCCCTGATTGGTGTCATGTGACACCAGTTACCGGCGCAGCCACCCCGTTGGAGTTACCAATGAATTGAGCTATCGCGAGGGACATGATGGTTAATGATGGTTCATTCATTCCCCTTCCGCTTGATGGTTCGGCCACCACCCCGCAGCTGCAGATGGCGACTGTCCACGGCCAACGAGGTTAATGATGGTCGTGGTTAGTGGTTGATCATGTTGATGGTTTTGATCCACCTCAATGAACTCAACCCAGCTTTGACAAGCTCAATGGCTGCTGAATTACTAATTATAGGGGGCTATTAAGAGCTGGATTTACCGTGAGTCGACTTGTTGGGGCTACGTTCATACCATTCAAGAATCGCGGTTGGTACCGCTTGTCATTTGTCAGATCCATAGTGATAAACTATCCCCAAGGGTTTGCGACACCGCTGATTCATCCAGCCAAATGGCTTGGGGCGGCTTGCGGTGGCGATAGATCTCTTCATGATCAGCCCAGTAAGTTTGATCAAACGGTCTCAGTGTCGGAAGTTGATCACCCCCAAACTGGAACAACGCCTATGCCAGGCAGCGACTGGTGACAGGAGTGGCCAATGCTGATGCATGCGGGATTTCTTTGGGCGATCAATAGAATCGATAGCCAATCATGAGATAGCGAAATACGAATCTGCTACCATATTGACACTCATTGCTGTGGTCGGAACACAGGAAGTTCACCGGGTCCATGGGCGCGGGCTGCGCTGGAGGCCAGCGAGTGCTGGTCACAGTGAAGATCGAAGGCTCGTGCAAGCTCAAAATGGCTCAGTTCCAGAGAAAATTGGTACAATCACTGACAATTAACAACAACCATTGATAATTAACTACAAGTATCATTAATGATGATGGTTCTAGTGATGAACATTAATCATGAACCATTACGAACCACTACTGTAATAATGTAGCCATTTGCAACCATGAACCATTTACAACAACCATTAATGCGGTTGCTAGTCCAAGCTCCCCAGTTCGGTCGCCTGGAAGTAGCGACTGCAGTGACCACCGCAGCTCTAACAAAACGAGAGCCACATCATCTCGAGCCAAGTTGCGGTGATCGGACTCCGGCCCCCCACGTAGTGGGAAGTCTTAAGCCATTGGGAAGCCCAAGCCATTGGAAACCCCCAAGCCATTGGGGAAACCCTTAAGATGGTTATTGGAAATACTTAAGTTGGTTGGTTTACTACTAAACAACGGCTTTTAATGGTCCATATTGGAATATTTGGGGACCCCTATTTGTGGACGAACCCAAATCTTGGTGAGATGGAACTCCAAGCATGTTTGCTTCCAAGGGGTAGCACCCCCAACCTTGTCAGTTTGTATGCAGAAACGCGATGAATGCACACTGTCCATGGTGGATATGCTCGTACTCAGTAAGTCAGTTCATCTACCATTTGGTCAGTGGCCACTCCGGGTAGCTCCTTCGCTCTACTTTAAAGGGATGTATGGAAGCTGGATGCCCCTGGCTCCTTAGCTCTCTCCCAACACCTTGTTCATGGACCCAAAACTCCAAGTGGGTGATTCAAGGTGGACCAGCAGTTGTCCGAATTGGCCTGGTTCACCCCATATAGCTTCGAGAAAACACCACAGGTTGTTCTATCCTTAGTGATCCCAAAACGCACTACTTGTGACAGTAAGAACACTAAATCATCGCTGCGTACTATCACAAATACTCAGAATACTACATGATTCTTCACCAAATCATGAGTGATGAGAGGTAAAATCCATATGAATCAATACTATCACTATCATCAATTATCATCGATAACTATCATCAATAACTATCGTCAATAACTATCGTCAAATCAAAACTACCATCATCAACTGTACAACTACGCGAATTTCTTCGTTCGATCCTCGGAACATGATGCGCTTCGCCCTTCCTGGTGGCCTCGCCAAGGGCTACCCCAGGGGGACCCTCCCACCTCGCGGGGCGAACGAGGAGAACCTGCCCTGGCGACGTGGCGCAGTGGAACCATTCATTTTCAATGCCTGGTGATGGTTTAGTGATGGTTAATATTAGTCATATAGTGGTGAATAGTGGTGAATAGTGGTGAATAAGTCATATAGTGGTGAAGACTGGTGAGTACTGGTGAATTGACGCTTGATGATGTCTAAGTGATGGCTAACGGATGGTGACAAAAGTGCAATATCGTGGGTAATAGTAGTGAATTGACGGTTAATGATGGTTAAACGATGGTTAACTGATGGCGAAGTGATGGTTAACGGACGGCCAATGAATGGTTAAGCAACAGGTGACGGATGGTTACCTGACGATTAGTTGGTGGTAACCAATGTTAAGCGGTTTTTACTGAGGGATACCAGCCCTAGTAACTGTGATACGTATAACCCTCTTGCAATGCAATATGATAACGGAAAGCCCACCATTTTTGGATGCTTCACCAAGCGGGAATGTGTTTTTTCCACTACCATCTTTGCTCTTTCAAAGCCCAACTCTGACCCACGGTCATCCTCAAAGTTGGGTGTTTCCTTGTCGAGCTGAAGGTTACAGCTGTAAAGTTAGGTAAGTTGATATACACACATCTCTCCCTCCCTCTCTCTCTATGTCCATGTGATTATTATTCTAGAATGGTGTGTAAAACATATGCAAACCAATCCAACCTCTTGTTGCTATACCCCTTCCAATTAGGGGTTTTACCAGGGGGCTGCAATTCTATAGTAATAAAATAGGATCTCCCCAAATGGCTGCCAAGTGGCACCCTATAAAATCATAACCCTCTGAAAAGGCCACTGGATGAAAACGAAATGGAAACTATAGGATCAAAGCCACCAGGTGAAAAAATCAGGCCTTGATTTCGGATGTCAAAAAATAAAAAAATAAATAAAATCAGAACCCATACTAAACAAGGTTTGACAACGAGGGGTTGACATAAAAAAACCTTGATTTTATTTTGGGGAAACTTCCAACATTGGGAAAACGTTTGATGGTGCCTCAAAATGCTCTTAGAGCGGGACCTGATTTTATTTTTTGTGATTTTATACGGTACAGTATCTGCTCTGCATTGCTCTGCTAATGTCAATTGGTTGCAATGTGCTTGAAATTCCCTGAGTATCCCTGAGTATCCCTGGTCCGTGGTTTAGCACTGAACATTTCCTCCAAAAACCGTTTCCACTGAAACGGTTTAGCACTGAACATTTTCTCCAAAGCGGTTTGCCTAAAACGGTTTAGCACTGAACATTTTCTCCAAAGCGGTTTACACTAAAACGGTTTTGCGCTGGTGGCATCGGGGATATCTATCATTGAAATGTTTTCCGTTTGTCTCTCCAAGAGTGTCAGTACCAAAAAGTGACTCTCCGCTCCAAGAGTGTCTTGCGAGATTGTCACTTGAAAAGTTTCAATACAAGAGTATCACTTAAGAGTGTTGTGGCTCTCCAAGATTGTCTTACCAAGAGTTTGTCACCAAGAGTGCCATTCCAGTGTCTTAGCCAGAATAGTGGAACATCCTGGAACCATGCCCGGAACAGTGTTCGTGGCCAAACCTGATTTTATAGAGGCCCAATGGCACCAAATGCTGCCAGGTTGCAATTTTATAGGGGTGGGGGGGGCCAGGGCTCCAATTTTATAAGCACCCAACGTCGAAATCCTGCGGCACAGGAATGGCTATTCACCTGCCCTGAAAAAACCATGAAAATCCCTGACTGCTCCCCCAAAAGAAACACCTGGAAAGATTGATGAAAAATGCTCTTAAAGAAGGAACATGCCACAAGATATTGAAAACACGTTCGAAAACATATGGAAACACAAGAGGGGTGCACAGGGCACAAGTGAAGAAAACATTTTAAAAGAACAAGTGAACAAATGTGAACATGGCTGACAAAAAAGGAGATCAAAAGATAATAACACAACGGGACAATATGGGACACACCATAGCAATCCATAGCACGCATCAGCACCATCGTAAAATACTATAAGCATCATTCAGCACTAATGAGCTCATATAAAATCAGGACCCTGAGATGAAATCACAACCCCCAGGTCACCCACTATGCACTCTGAGACCTGAAAAATGCCTCCTATAGAATCAGAACCCTGGATAAAATCAGAACCATGGGGTTCAAAATCCTTAAATTTGGTCCTCCACATGTTGGCAATGAGCCTTGGATAGAATCGGAACCCCCAGGTTCTGGACAGAATCAGGATCTGATGAAAATAGCTGGTTTCATGCCATTTAGACCCCTTAAGTCTAGATAAAATAATCAATTTATCCAGCACCCAGGTGTTGTGATTCTATTGGGGAAATTGGCAGGGGTATTTGTTGCTTGTAGTTGGTCTTCATCCCCTATGCATAAACCAGTATACACAGAAATCATACATATATACAGATACATTACATCAATATATGAATACAACCTTGTGTGTATATATATATATAATATGCATGAATACAATTCTATTTCCCATGATGAGGGCAATTCTAGATTATCAACCATTAAACACTTCCTAAGCACTATAAACCGAGAAATCCGCAGCGACCATAAATCAATCACCATTAGTCAACCAGCGTCAACCGCAACTAATCAGTCACAATTAATCCTGGTTGGTGATTTCAGCCCCAATGAAAAACATTAGTCAACCAACCACTTGTTAATGTGTACTAGGGAAAAAATCAAACATGTTTCAAACCACCAGCCAGAATCAATGATCACAACAAATCAGCAGCCATTTGGCTCTGGATCAAAACCCCGTACCCCTGGTTCCCCCACTATTGACCATTGTTTTAGTTTTGATATCCTCCATTATTGCTGGTCAATATTGACCCATAGCCATTTATCACTTGTCAACCAGCAGTTGTATAACCATTGTTGTTGGTTATCATCCCCCAGCATTAACCACTATTAACCATGGTTAACAACCACCGTTCGTCAACCCTTGGAGGCAGCTCCAGCTTCGCACATGAAACTCACGTCGTTCGGTTGCCGCCCCACCGGCCTGGTATCCTGGCACAGGGGGAAGCGTGAAGTTTTTTCACCGTACGTTGGTTCTAGAGGAGTAGCAACTGCTGTTGATTCAACTGGTTGGTTGATTAATATTGATCATCAACCAACCAAATGATGATAATACTGGTTGATCCGTACCCATATTGATTATCTCTTTTTAATCATTATGAGTAATAAACCAACCATTTTAGGGGTTACCCCTATTTTAAGAAACCACCATGGAAGTGGCTGCTCCTTCCAATCAGAACGCAGCCCCAGCCAGAAGTCTGGCCTTGTGACTTCGAAACAGTTGGAATTGTGGGTAACGGCCAGTAGCCATGGACGGCCATGAGTAACCAGTATCAACCATCCATTGGCCAGCATTATTGACTAAATGTACCATTATTAATAGCTAAATGAATAGCTATCCACCATCCATGTTATTAACTATGAATCATCGGTAGCCAGCATTATTAATTAACAGTACCATTGTTTGCCATTCCTTGTGATGTTTGAACACCTCATTTTTACAGTCGGTATCATTGTCAGGCGCATTGAACGTTATTCTCCACCATCAGTGTTGGATTGGATCTACCAATCATTGCAAACCTGTCCAAACTCTTCATGAAACCGCTTGGAATCGTCAATAGCTAGTACATAGCCATTAGGAACCACTATCAATCGTCATCAACTATCCCCAACCATCACCAAGCATAATTCACTATGGTCAACCAGCATTGGCCGTTTTTCGCAATCATTGATCTTTATCCAATAGAATCATCCGCCTGCAATCAACCATTGGCATCATTCATCTTTATCAAGGCGCCATGAACCGCACGGAACCATCAGCTATTCACAACATTGTCAGAACCAATAACACTTACCACTAATGATATCAATAGCCATCAACAACCATCAGTAACCATCAGTAGCCAGTACAGGCCATTATCATTCACCCATATCAACCATAACATCACGATAGCCGACACTAATCATAATATTGACCATAATCTTAACCATAATACCATAACATTGGCCAATTTTAATCAATGTGCCCAACATTAACCAATACCATAAGATTAAGCAATATTCAACCAATATCAACCAACATGATCTCAATCAAAACCAGAACATTAACCAACATCAACCAACATTAACGAATATTAACAAACATTACATGATAGCCAACATTACATGATAACCAAAATAAGATTTACCATAAGATTAACCAACATTAACCGCCATGACCTGGCGCTGCTGACCTGGGCCCCGGTCCCGTTCCACGCGGCAGGTTCCATGGAACGCCCGTCGCCGTTCCCGGTTCCCGGTCCCGTTCGGAGCGGATCGAGGCCACGGCGGCGTTGAAGGCCGCCGAGGAGGGCGAATGACTCACCTCCTCCTGGCCGTGGAGGACTCGTTCCCGGAGTTCTATCGGAAATGGTTGTTACAGCCATGGCCATAATGGTACAAAACCATTTAATGGTGGTTTATTACTATAAATGGCTATATATGGTGGTTGAAAAGCCATTTAATGGTAATATGGTGGTTTCTCAAGCCATAGGGTACCCCAAAGTTATGGCTGGTTTATTACTATAAATGACTATAAATGGATGATTTGGGGGTACCCCTATGGCTTGAGAAACCCCCATATATGGTTTTTCTAGATAAATATGTGGGTATTAGGTTATGAAGATATGGTACTATAGGTAATATAACTGTAATATATGGTTTATTGTGGGTATATACCCATATATCTGGGTATGCCACCAGCTTACAACTATATATGGTAATGTGTGGGTAATATATGGCCATATATAAGTAATATATTGGGGTAATCTGATGGTTTGTGAAATGACTATTTCATGGTGTGTTTCATGGTTATTTGAGCGCTACTGCTGCAGTACTGGTGCATTGATGGCTACCCAATGCTTCAGGATGGTGAATGATGGTTTATGGTTGACTGATGGTGATTTCTTGATGCTATTTGATGGTTACTGATGAGTATTTATGGCTAATTGATGGTACAGTAAGTATTGGAATATACAATGAACTGTTCTGGATGGTCAATAACGAATAAGGATTGAACACATACGTTCAAATACATATTTGGTTTCGAAAGGTTAGTCATGACTGACAGCAATGATTACTGGTTTATTTGTGTTGATGATGGAAAATATTGGTTGATGCTGAATGATGCATAAACTGAAAAATAACAAAATCAAACATGCTAATGCTGATTGATTCTGATTGGCATATAGAAAAGTACCCACAAATGATGAAAAGCTGTGCAAAAAGATAGTGGTTGACAATTGTCAAGGAAGGCTCAATAACGGCTCATCAACCTGCTATCAATAGCTGAGAGCGATTACTCCACAGTATCAATGGCTCATGTTTTTGATTGTCACGAATCGAACATGTCAATTCAGCGTCCATCTCGTAGATGGATTAACAGTCACCACAACTGAGAGTAATATGAACAAACCAACAACAAACCCACAAAATAACAACCAACTTACCATCAAACAAGCATCAGTGTTACCCTGGAATCACTGCCTACCATTCATTAGTCCCTGGATTAGTCCAGAAACCATCGGAATATGGAAAGGATCGTCCAACCTGGCTCAGAAGTTGAGGGTGGTAGGGGTTGAATCGCTCGAAATGGTGATCTACGGTGGCAATATGGCGTTTGATGGTAATTTATAATGGTTGGTAGTACTTTCACAATGGCTTGATAATGAATGGATGAATCACAATGATTCAGGGTGATTCAAAGTGAAGAATGATGGTTGTTGTTGTTGTTGTTGTTGTTGTTGTTGCTGCTGTTGCTCATGTTGTCGTTTGTGTCGTTGTCACTAGTGTTGTTTTCGTTTCCGTTGTCATTGTCGTCTTCGTGGTGGTTGTTGTTTTTGTTGTTGTTTCTGGTGTTGTTCAGTGCGCAAACTACCCATGACCCAAACCACTCAGTACAAATGTGGTAGATTGTCAGAACAGAGTCGTCCCAAATGTAATTGCTTATATGGCCATGGGTCAAGCAGTTCACCATGAATAATAAAGGGATCATAACGAACAATAATAGTTGGAATGCAATGATGGTTCTATCAGTTCTATCCCCGCTCTTCATGGCGGCACCCTAGCATAACGTCCACCAGCCATTGCCAGCATCCCATGACTCGCTATCCTTGAAGCGGATGGGCGAGCGTACCTTGCAGCAATGAAACACCAGCAGTTGAACGTGAGAGGCAGTCGGAGGGGTCTAGTCCCGCCAGTCTCAACAAAGTTGAGCACCCCAACAAAGGTATAAATCACAGGGAGAAATCTAAGCAACACAATAATTTACCATGGTGTATCGTCTAAGAATCTTTAAACAAGTGATGAGGGGGCTTGCGACTTGTTGCTTTCATCCACAGCAATCGCATGTCTACTTGGTATGGCCTCCCAATCGCAGCTGCTTGGTAGGATCACGTCCAAGCCCAAGCGTCAAAGGTTGTGATGATGATCTGGTTACCAACCAGTAATCATTGTCAACATCATTATCTTTATCAATCATTTGCCCTTGTATACCCTACGATTGTCAGCTATGTTCTCCTATAGTTAACCATTTATCAACCACTGATTAACGACCATTACCTACTAATCGACAACCACTAGCCATCATCATCATCATCATCATCATCATCATCATCATCATCATCATCATCATCGATGGCAAATCACCAGCTATTGGGCTGATAAAAACCAGTGTTTATAAACACATGGATTTCAATTACTGCTAACAGTGGGTTTGGCATTTTTCCGCGGTTTGGCACTTAGTCCCCAGTGTTCCTGGGAAGTACAGGCAGTCAGAAATTCGTACTGCCAGCACTAATTTAGTGGGTACTGTCATTTTAAACTATTTGCTCATTACTATCCCTCCGGCCTGTTGGGAATAGATGCTTGTTTGACCTTGCTTATCCCCCAGTGTCGTTAGTTTGTTCCAATCAATCCATTCTTCCAATGAACAGCCAGTTACTACACTCCCATGTTTTTTTGCAAAGTGGGGGTTCTCAACTATGGGACACCCCAAAATGGTCGGTTTAGTACTACAAACAACTAAAGTTGAATTATCAAGGCGACCCCTATTTTGAGAAACCACCAAGTATAAGTTGGGTGAAATCAGCTAAGAGAAACTCATGGATCTCACCGAAGTTACTATGAATTTCTTGCAGCTTGGAACCATTCTTCACCATTCCAAAGCATCATTAACGATCCCAAACCATTCGTGCTCGTTGTTAACATCCAATAATTCGCCATGATTAATCACCATTAACCATTACTGAACTACTGTTCAGCCATCAAGTACCAACTATTTAATCATTAGTTTATAGATTAACCAGTCAACCAACAAACCATTTCGACGTGTCGTGGCTCACTAGACACAATCGAATTGGCTACTTAACCAACCAACCAACCCACCAACCATCCATGACTAAGCATCATCAACCATGACTAACCAGCCTATCAACCATGGTGCAATGGTCACCCCATTGCTCCTGAGTCTCCCCAACCTGTTGCGTGGCGCGCACCACATTTCGCCTCAGCAAAACACAGCCACCTCTCAAGCAAGGGAATCGTTTCGCACTATTTGGATGGTCACCAGGTTATCAAATCATCCCACGGTGAAACAGTTAAGAATCTAAGACGGTTGTTGGTTAGAAGAAGAATGGTTAGAAGCTTTTTAAAAATGTGGTGAGTAGCTGGCAAGGTTATTTGATCGGTTGTTGTTTGATGGTTCGAAATTGGATTACGTTCACCGTAGTTAGTTGGTCCACTTTAGAAAGGCTATTTGCCGTGGCTTCATTCTCTTACGCAAAGGACGAGTTTCTGTACCAAAATAGGAATTCTGAGGAGTAATTGCTCAGGGGAAGGGATGAAAGGGATGAACGGGATGAACCTTTAGCAACCACAGCCAAACAAAAATCGCGATCACCGATCGCCAACAATCACTGACCATGATAACCATCATTGCCCATCATTTAACCGCCATCAATAATCATACACCATGATGAACAAACATCAAGCGTCATTAATTAACCATCATTAAACATCATTAAAACCATCATTAACATCAACCATCACTAGAAATCATGAACCATCTTGAATCCTCATTATCAACCGTGATTGATCATGAATCATCATTTACCAGAATCGAGAATCATCAACCATGATTATCAAGGAACAACCGCTAGTTGAACATCCACCGCTTTGTTGCTGCCAAGCTGTCAGCCACAAATGTCAACCGGTATTAACCATGAATTAACCAACAAATACGATTGGTACCCACTACTATCACCGTTCATTGTTGCTTCTTCTTGGTCATCCTAACCATGAAACAGTCACTAACATAGACCAGGACCAGAATGATATGGTGGTTTTTGACCATGTTCAAATATCAAAATCATTGACCGTGTTCAAATATTCTATTGATCATATTCAGAAAAGTTCACCCCTAGCCAATTATTACTCACATCAAACATAAATCAGGTAGTATTTGGGAATGGTCCTGACCGTCATGATCTATGACTATCAAACTCAACTTACTATCTATAATCATCATGTTCTTAACCACCAACTTCACCACGACTTTACCATCATCAATCGCACAACCATCATCAAGATTTATGCATCAACTAGCCATCATCAATCACTCATATCAAGCATCATCAACTATAATGAATGAAGCATCATTACCATTGTAAACCATCATCAGCCACAATCATTAATCACCATTGACCAGCATCATTCACCATCACCCAACCATCGCCCAACCATGATTTGCCATCATTAACCATCATGAAGCATCCTCAACCATCATTCATTAACCACCACTAACCAGCATATTAACCACCACTAACCAGCATCATTCACCCCCCAACCATCCATCCCATCACCCAGCCATTGCACCACCCCAACGAGGTCCCACCGCGCCGCGCACCGCGCCGCCCCGGGTGGTCCCGCAGAGACTCCGCAGGGAGCTTCAGGAGTTGACGGCTGGGGCTCCTGCGGTGATGAACTGACCGCTGGTCACGGCTGGTCAGTGGACTGACCATCAACCAGCTTGGTTAATGATGATTTATGATTGATGATGGTTAATGGTGATAAATGATGGTTAATGATGGCTAATGATGGTTGATGATGGTTAATGATGGTTAATGATGGTTTTAATGATGGTTAATGATGGTTTTAATGATGGTTAATGATGGCTGATGATGGTTAATGATGGCTAATGATTCAGTTTTTGTTTGGATATGTGAAAACGATGGTTGATGATAGTGAAAATTGAGATAACCAGCAATCGATCAACATCGTCGTACACCAAGTGAAACGGAATCAAACTTCGAGAAAATTGGCTGATGAAGGAGTAATTCAGCAGCGAAAGGCACCAAGAACCACTGGTCACTTGGGGGGATGGGTCAAAATCATGGTTGATGATAGTCAATAGGAACCGAGATACTCATGGTAACGAGTTGCGGTGCCAATGGAAATGAACTGCGCCATCAACATCCACTATCAACCAATCACAATCAACGATGGTCGCCCTGCAGCTACGCTCGATGGCCACGGTTCATGGCTTCCATGATCTCCCAGCTTGGGTGTAATTTGGGACTCCCATCTACACCAACGTGGACCAAGAAGACAGTTGGATCACAGTTGATTCTATGACTAGTTGATTATTGCAATATAGCCTAAGTACTACAACTCAGTTCAACCGCAGTTGATTCCACTGCAGTCTGATCACTAGTGAAATTCAATCTTTGACTAAACCAAGTGGAATCAACGTTGAATTGAATTGAACTAGTTTAACCACCAATCAGTTGAATCAAGCATGCTTAACCACCAATCTTCAACTAGTTCAAGCACCAACCTTCAACCACCATATCTCTTTTGCATCTGACATTTCTGCAACCAGTGAAAACCACCAGAGCTTCCCCCAAGCCTTGCAGAGCCACGAAAAACCGTTGGTTTTTTTCATCGTTTTCATAGCATCCAATTTGGGTCACTAGTAAGTCATTAGTCACTCATAAGCATTCTCATCGTGAATAGCTCCGGTAAACCCGGCAATGGATCTTAGCCAGATTCTAGAGTGAAACCCTGAGAAACCACCAAGAAATTATAGATTTTCCATTGCCGGGTTGGCTTACCAAAGGGTAACCAGCAGCGACCATGGCGCACTGTTGATTTCTGGGCAAATCGGGGTCACCTGGGTCACCGGTCCCCATGAAGAAATGCCCTATACTGTTGGTGATCATTGGTGGTCTAAGCAATGGTTACTCAGGGTGCTGGTCTTCAAATGGCGGCGATTCACCAGCGATTCACGTGGTAGACAAAACTGTGCTTCATGGCCACTTTGTCAATGCTACCATTGTTGTGGATGATGAATCATTACTGTAATCCGTAGTGGTTGACTTTGCGAATTGCACAGTCATGTGTCGCAAACATTATTCAATCAGTCAATGAAACGGACAGTGGACAATCTCATCAACTAGAGCAATCAGCTACTATCTTAATGCCGACGCAGTTCATGCTGTTGTTGGTGGTTGCAACCAACCGTTGTTGGCATAAATAAAAACCATTTAGAATCAGAGCATCAACAATCACCATCAACAATACCCACGACTCATGACCAATAACCATTAACAACAATCAACGACGATCATGAATAAACAAAACCATTATCAATCATCATTAACAATAATCATTTCTCTAGTCATTGACAATAATCAATGACAATAATCATTCACAAAAATCAATCATTCACCAAAACTTACTGGTTGCAACCAACACTAAGCCGTGCTTCACGTTGCCTGCAGCGCAGGCTGATGTGGTGATCCCCGGCCCCACGGCTCCCGTTGGATTCGTTGTGCCAAGTGTGGTGCCGGGTCCTCAGATCAGCCGAGGGGTTGGTTGATCGTGGTCACTGTTGGTTCATGGTGGATAGCAATGGATGATTCATGATGGTTAATGATGTTTAATGATGGTTAATGATGGTTGCACATGGTTGAATGATGGTTAATGATGGTTGCACATGGTTGAATGATGGTTAATGATGGTTGATGATGGTTGATGATGGTTAATGATGGTTAATGATGGTTGATGATGGTTAATGATGGTTGATGATGGTTAATGATGGTTGATGATGGTTAATGATGGTTAATGATGGTTGATGATGGTTAATGATGGTTAATGATGGTAAATGATGGTAAATGATGGTTAATGATGGTTTTAATGATGGTTAATGATGGTTAATGATGGTTAATGATGGTTGAATATGGTTGAATGGTGGGCAAAAAAAGGCTTGAACCGGGATGGGTAGTTAATGATGTTTGGTAGTGGTCGATGATGACTAATGGTAGTCAATGATGACTAATTGTGGTGAATGAGTGGATATTCCTGCTTACTAGTGGTTAGCAACTAAGGGTTGATAGTCGTTGATGAATGTCGAACCTGAGGGTTGAACTGATGGTTGAATGCGGGTGAACATGATGGTTAATGGTAGGTAACGATGGCTAAATGATGGTATGAGTATAGCCATAGCAACGAGGTGATGGACGAAGCAATGCTTCATGAATGGTCAAGGATGGTCATTACTGGTTAATAGCGGCCGGCTAATGGTTGGTTTAAAAAAATGGTGGGTGAATGGTTATTGTTCAATGGATAGTGGTCACTGTTGGATTGATCTTGATTTGTAATGGTGAATGTATAGTTGCTCAGGTTACTCATAGCTGGTTAATGGCAAATAGTAACCCCCATGTTAACCATTCATGTTAACATAGCTGGATAGTACATAGCTGGTTCATGGTTTTTCTATAGCTGGTTACTCAGGTTGCTATCTACTCATTCAAGGTGGGGGCTCCCAATAACTTATAAGTGGGTTTATAACTAATCTAACTAGGCTTAACTACCACTTACAGGGATTAGAATCCAACTTGTAGTTGACCCTAGTTAGATTGGTGGGTTGATTATAACCCACCTAACTTGGTAGTTAACCCTAGTTGGTGGGTTGTAGTTGACCCTAGTTACAGTTACAACCACTTAACCCACCAGTTACAGGGATCAGAATCCAACTTGTAGTTAACCCTAGTAGTTACCCTACTTGTTACAGTTGGTTGGGAGCCCGCCTTGTAGCCGGTGAACGGTTCCTGGATGGCCCCCATTGCCTCCTCCTGAGCTCCCTTACGCAGTCCTCACGACCTGGGAGTGGCGGGGGGGGCCGGTGCCTGGTTGATGGCTGGTTGATGCTGAATGGTTGACGCTTCATGCTTCACCATGGTGGTTCAGAATGGTTCAATAAGCTGATGGGGGTTTAGTCATACCATTAAAGCTGATGAAACCAGATGGTTCTACTAGTGTTTTCTCATATGAATCTACCATTAGCCATGGCAAATAGATGCTAATGGCTGGTTCAGTTACAAAGATACCGGCGTTCAACATGCATCAGGCCCAATGCTCTCCATCCGGGATCAACCTCCAGGTAAATCCTTGGCTACCTTTGCCATGGAAAAGCCACCCAGGGAGAACCCTCAGATCACCCCAAACTTGGCGCCGAGTTGCAAGGAATCCTTGGGAATGGGCCAAGATGACGTTGCCAGATTTCATGCTTAGCCACTCAATAACGGTTGGAGAAAGGCCGATGGTAGCTTTTGATGGTCCGTTGAATGTGACTGTAGCTATGCTTGTAAGTTGCTTTCAATCATCCAATGGCCACAATCAGCTAAGCAGTCTAATTGACCATCACCAACTTCATCAACCATCAATAACTATACCTAGTTGGTGGTTGAACCACCCCTATGAAAGATATGCGCAAGTCAACCACCCAGTGGTTCTCCACCATTGATCCTTTCCCCCCAATGGCACCATGCACCGCCCCCATCCTCCACCGTCCCGCCTTGCGAGGGGCCTTGCTCGGACTGCGGCTGCGGCTGCGATCCTGCCGCTTGGGCAACGAGTTTCCGCACTTGACGGATGCCCTTCTGGTAGGGTCCGGCGGTTAGTTTCCAGGGGAACTGTGTTATGGGAAACAACCATTTTTGAGATGTTTCAATGATTAGTTTGAACGTTTCAATGCTTAGTTTCAATATTTCAATGGTTGGTTTCAATATCTTAATGGTTAGTTTCAATAGTAGGGTCCCTACATGGTTAGTTTCGAATGACATGTGACCAAGACTAATCGTTCTTCATCCAGCACTATCAACCTTTATTCAATATCACTTTACCATCATCGCTAATCATAGCCACCATCATTGGCCAGCACCATCATTACACACTTGACTTATCAACACTAGCCACCATTAAGCAGCCATGCAAATGATAACCAGCTAACTTATCAGTATGACTGAACATATGGCTGTGGGTCAAACCCCGTACCCATTGTAAGCATCCAGTAAATGATCAGAATAGTCTTTGTTGGAATGTTCATCTATTCATCTACCCCTCTTTTGGCTGGTTCGTATTGACCCAAAGTCACATGATTCAGCATTATCAAGCACTCTTAGCCATCATGAACCATCATCAATCTTGATCAACTGTTATATCCCCATGAAACCACAAATCACCAACTTGGTTTCATGGTGATTGGTCATAGTTTCATGGTTGACACCCATAACCATGAATAATCATTTATCATTCATCACTATTAATCACCAACTTTCAGCATCACGCCATCACCATAGCTAGCCTGTATGCATAGTCTAACCATCATCACCTACTTTCAGCGTCACGCCATCGACTATCATAGTAACTAACCATAGCTAGTCTACCATAACCAACCAAGCACCACCCGTCGGCTTCCATCTTCGTCGGGTCGGCGGCGCGATTTCCATGGTCGTCCTCGGTCCCCTCAGCATCCGAGATCTTCACACTGGGCGGCTTCACCTGGAGGATCTCAACATCCAACAAGAAGCAGTTGACTAACCATGTGGCGAGCTGGGTCAAGCAGTTAACCAACCAACTAAGGGGGCTTAACCACCAACAATCAAAGGGAAAACAATGGTTAATTATTGGGGGTTAAAGCTCACTAGTTGATGATGGTTAGTTACTATGATACTATGATCATACTATGATAAGTCAACTATGTGGTTAATTGATACTAACAAGATATGATTAACCATATAACCCCATAACCATGCTGGTTAGTGATACTATGATTATACTACGCTGGTCGATGAGTAATAGCAATGGTTGGTTGATGGGATGTTTAATGATGGTCAATGATGCTTAATGATAGCTGGTGGTTAGTGATACTATGATGGTTCATGATGATTGATAACCATGATTGATAATCCAATCACCAACCGTAACCTTTGTAATCGTTCATAATGATCGTTCATAATGATCGTTCATAATGATCGTTCATAATGATCGTTCGCAGTGATGGTTTATAATGATGGTGTATAATGTTCGTAATACCCAGTGATTAGAAGGGAAGCCATGGCTGGCTAATGATGGCTTATGATGGTTAACGATGGTCAATGATGGTTAGCGATGGTTAATGATGGTTAATGATGGTCAATTATGATGAAGAATGATAACTAGAATATTGAATCTGATTTTTAGTCGGTGATGGTTGCTGATGGTTTATAATGGCCAAAAGTGGGTGGCTTAATGATGGTTAATCACCGGGAATCCTATGAATAGGTGATGGGTAATGATTCATGATGGTGAACAGTGGTGATTGTCGGATGGTTAAGAATGATTATTTGGTGAATAATAAAGGATTAACTACCATCATGGTGAACAATCTAACAATATGCATAGGAAAACCTTTTAATTTTCAAGAGGTGATGGTCAATGATGGATGGTTAATGATGGATGGTTAGTGATGGACGGTCAATGATGGATGGTTAATGATGGATGGTTAATGATGACAAATTAGGGTTAGTCGGGTGGTTAATGATGGTTAATGGTGGGTAATAATGACTAATGGCTGATCAATGGCGGGAAGGATGGTAAAAAGTTGATGGTAGACAATGATGGTTGATGATAGATAGTGCTTAACCATGGCTATAGTGATGATTGAATCATAGGGATGACGGTAAATCAACCATCAAACACCATGATTGATGGCATAACCAAACAATAACCTTATAACCGGTATTATTAAACGAGCAGGTTATTAACTAAGTGATGGTCAGGACAGTTAGGTGGTTGAATGGTCTGATTAGTAGTTGTTGAAATGATGGTTGCAATTCACTTGGGTTAATGGTTGATGGTAGTTGAATGAAGATGGTCAGTAGTGGTTGATGATTAATGGTCCTTGATGGTGATGCTTCGAGAGGAAAAAGGTTCTCAATGATGGTGATCAAAATGGTTTGATACTGCTTGGTAATGGTGATCAATTATTTTGACCAGTGATGATTTGATCCTGGTAAGCTGATGATGCCAATGCTGAATTGATGCTTAATTGACAGGTATTGGTAAGTTCTTAATGGTTGATCATGGTGAATAGTGGCCAATAGTGGTTACTTCATAATGATTACTGCCAGCTAAATGAACGTTAGGAATGGTGATCGTCGATGGCCAATTGATGGCTAATGATTGTTGGTGTCAGCAATGATCTGAGAATGGCCAATGGCACATGGCGATTGTTTCCATGCATACTTGTTGCAAAAGAAGTCATTGCACTGTTTCGTAATAATTTGATATTTTTGTCAACGATGGTTAATTGTGGCTGATATAATTTGATTCATGAGTGAGAATATATTCAGAATCATTCATGATGGTGAGTTCTTAAACTTGATGGCTATATGATGATAGTCATGAACAATGTTGCTGTCATGATGGTTATCAGGTATTCAGCTAGTAGTGGTTAGTAATCATGGTTCAATGCCAATTAATGATTTTATAGTTTGATTGTGGTGTAATCATCAGGGTCCATCAACTCATCAATGATGGTCAGCTATGGTTCATGATTTAACCAGGGCATGGCCACTTGGTGGTGCTAAGTTCTGGGTGGATTCGCCAACATGGATGGGTAGTTAATGATGGTTAGTAGTGGTTGATGGTGGCTCGTGACTAATCGTAGTTAATGCTGACTAAGAGTGGTGAATACCTGGTTTTTCCTGATTCATAGTGGTAAATAACTAAGGGTTGATGGCAGTTAATGACAATTTTCATGATGCTTTGATCATGGTTTGATTCGTGAACATTTGTCCGAGTTTGTAGCAGAAATCAGGCGCAGGGTGCTATGGCCTTCTGAGAGGTCAATAAACCAACAGCAAGATGGATTGATCATCCTGTCTCATGCAGCATGACTAGCTACTATCAGCCATAATTCGTCATTATTTGCCATCAGCAAAACCATTATTAGCTACTATTTGAACATCTCATCCATTATTGGCCATTACTCACCATCATCAATCGTGAATTTACCATTAGATGGCCATTGCTAAACATTTCTCAACCAGTAATTAATTAACCATACAAAAATGAACCATTTTCCACAACAATTAGTCCAATCATCCACGATCAATCAACCAGAATGAACTCTTCTAAACCACCATTAATGATTTACCAGAATTAATCAACCATCATCAAGCAACCTTTCCTAGCCATTCTCAACCATCATTGGCCATCATCAACCCTTTTAAACCACCCTGCTCAACCATTCATCAACCATTGCCACCCACCATTTCCCTCAGCTTTTCGGGCGCAGCAGCTTCGCAACCGCGCCTGTGGAGCCGCATTACGGTGCTCCTCGAGCATGGTTTTCACCTGAGCGATGGAGAAACCAGAGGATTTTTTGGGGGTGGGGCCCCGGTGCACCAGGGTTCATTGGGGCGTTTCCCAAAATGTGAGTACCCCCAAAAGGGACGGTTTATTACTATGAAAGGGACGGTTTCTGGAGGGTTAACCGTGACTCGGTGGCTTGGGGTAGATCCCTTGCTAAAAGTCTAAGGGCTTTAGTAAGGTAAATCAATCATATCATATCCCAAAAAAACCAAGGTAGTAGCTATCATCCGCCCAGGTCACTAAATGACTAAGTGGTGAACTAATGGTTGATGGTGATTTAGTGGTTCATTTAATGGGGATTCATGGTAACCATTGGTTTCATTTAACAGTGATTTGATGGTCAGTTAAGGGCTGGTAGTGGTGAACTAATGGTGCACTAATGGGTAATGGTCAGCAATGGCTAAATAATGGTGCGAAACTGGTGCTTAACGATGGTTGGGAACGGTGAACAAACGGTTTACAAAGGGGTAACCGTGAACTAGTGATCGTTCACGAATGGTTGGTGATGACGGCTAAATCGTGGTTCAGGATGGTGATCAAGGGCATGGATGGTACTTTCGATTATTCTCCAACCATTCTCTGCTGACTTGTACAGTACTGGCTTGTTCATGATTAGGAGTGGAAGGTTTTCCGCGAGTTTTAGACGATGATTCTCACTATTTTGTCGGCAAACCTGTGGGTGGCAATTGGCTAATCACCAATCTAGTTGCAACCGCTACAGTAGATTGTATGATGGGTCAAAAACACATTCAAATAACTATCACATATATACTAGAATGAGGCATACATGTTTCACACCAAATCAGTGTGTTTTTCCAATTCTAACCACTAACTTTGGTAAAGGAACATCCCAACAAAGGTGCTTATCCTCTTGGTGTTTGACATGTCCCCTTGAATGTTCACCAGGGAAGCTGAACTGACCCCAACACATCCAGTGCCCGGCAACGCTGGTATAGCTTTCAGCGACGCACAAGAACCAGACTTCACAATCTTCAATTGTTTTGTTCAGCATCAGCCATCATTAACTATGTATCCCTGACCATCACTAGTCACCACCATCAGGAACCATCATTAGCAACAATCATCAGTATCATCGTTAGCAACCATCATTACCCAGTGTCAGCTTCTCAACCATCATTCACCCTCCACAACCATGATTCATCCGCATTGTCAACCATCAAAGCTGGATTTTTTTTATCAATGAATCCGGAGCGCTCATTGCAGGCTGCTGGAAGTAACGTCGAGCGAGCTTATTGCGTGCAGTTTTCCCTGCTTCGAAAATATCCCGTGAATGGCGGCAAAGAAATGTGACAATGGCAAATATAATGTGAATACAGTGGTAGTAACCGCAGGCAGTAGTGGTAGTAACACACTAGTAGCCACTGTTAATACTGGCAGGAATACTGCAAAGAAATGGTAACAATTGATGCTAGTACTGCTGACTAAGGGTTGCTTGCGAACCACTTGGTAGCATCTGTGGTATCTTGATGGCTGTATCTCCAAGCCCCACAGCGGTAATTGGCTGCTTCCCATGGCCGCCCCAGTCGTCACAACGCAGCAGTTGTCGGCTGATTGGTTGGTCCACCGGGGGCCCCCCACCACTGGACGACCAAGTCATAGCCATAGGGGTACCCCCAGTTATCATCCACCGAATCATCCAGCGGTTCTTCGTCATTTGTAGGTGGTTTCTCAGAATAGGGGACCCAAAAATTGTTGGAGTTTATTACTATAAATGGTTACCCATGGATGATTGTGGGGTACCCCTAATTTGAGAAACCGTCTGATATCAGTTCTTGCGAATCTCTGTGGGAGTCCAAGCTTCGCCCCATCAACTTCCAGCCACCTCGCGCTGCACAGCTTGACAGCTACTTTGCCCTGACGGCACCGCCAGGTGTGCTGAACGGTTCACGCGTGGGGTGTCCAAGTCACCGAGACGCGGTCCCCATGACTAGAACCAGCTGCCAAGTGGCAACTGTGCACATGTCATCGCCCTACAACTGGTGATCTCAGGAAAATTCTGGATAGCCATAGCTCGTCCCAACCTTGAGCAGGTGCCACAAAGGGTACAAAGAATATCAGACAAATCTGCCGCGTTGTTGCACACACTGAACAAAACGCTTGCACTTATTGGCAGATGTGATTAAGCCAATTGTGAAGATGATTGTCATAGTAATGGACAGTAAGTACCGTGTTAGTGATGGACATCAATTATGACTAATTAGTGATTTGACATGGTTTGACATGGTTTGACATGGATTCACATGGCTTCACACGGTTTCACATCGTTTCACATGGTTTCACATCGTTTCACGTGGTTTCATATTATTTCACATTTGGTTTCTACTGTTCGGCATCCAGGCTGTTGGGATTTTATGAGAGCCCAAGTGGCATTCTTCATACATGTGTTTTTTGTCTTCGTAGCGTCTTTGCACATATACATTACATATCATTGCATTAGATTGAATTCCATGACATCACATTACGTCAAATGAGCAAATCATACCATGCCATACATACATGATCACATATAGGTCTGCATATTACATCATATTACATACATCAAACCTTTCCATTCCACTAGGTGATATCACTTCACAACTCTATCCTTCGGAACGCTCGGAACGTCACACAACCCACGACTGCTTTCAAGGGTCCTAATACTACACTGGAGCGCGACCCCCATGGCCGCTCTGCTGGGCCTTCCAAACCAGTTCTGGCTGATCTCTCACATCTGGGATCGACAAATGATAGTACAAACCATCGAAGAGGAGCCATTTTTCATAGGGAAACTCGCCATTTCTGGTGGTCTACCATGCATAAATGGACAATCTTCATGGGATTGGCGAGTTTCAGGAATGCCTCGGACGTTCTGCTGCTAGTTATTTCTGAAGCAACAGCAGGCAGCATTATCAACGCGGAGGCTCATAGATGCCTTGCTAATTTTTCTAGAAGGTTGATGCGTGGTTTCTCAAGGCATAGTGGACCCCCAAACCGGATGGTTTATTACCATAAATGGGTAATAAGCTTGATGATTTGGGACTGACAGTTATCAACTATCAACTAGCATGAATCGTTACCCAGCATCATTGAACTTTGCGCTGACCCTTATTCACCATCATAAATCATCGTTCTAGAATCTTTATCTACCTCCATCATTCTCATATGAGGCAGCGTCAAAATTATTCAATTAAGGTGTATTCACAGATTCTTTAGAACGTCCCCTATCGTTTTCCAAGGTTTGGAGTACTCCTTTCGGGTATCGTTTGCAGGCCATCCCGTATTGTTTTTTGAGTAAACTTGACAAAACACATCTCCATGTAGCGCTTGAGCCAAGCGCTAATTGACTATAATTTTGTCTCTGGTTCATATGATTAGGTACCATCATAAATAATGATCCACCATCAACGTAAGCATTATTTTCACCAACCACCACGATCAGTCATCTCGGAGAACATATTTCTCAACCATCATTGACCAATGTCAAGCTTCTAAACGTTTCGGTTGAAAGGCCCAGCCCGTTTTGTTGTTCTGAAGAGCCCGAGCAAATTTTCAGCAACGCTCAGGGCGAATCGTTCCACAAGCTCACCAAAATGAGCAAATGAAACCAGTCACGGCAAAGCAATCAGGATTGACGATGATGGATGACGAATGGTGGTGAATGATGGTTGACGATGGTTGACGATGATTGGTGATGGTGAATTGTAGTGATTGATAATGATTGAAGATGGTCGATGATCATCAATGATGGTGAATGGAGGTGAATGATGCTTAATGATAATGATCAGGTCAATGATGGCTTTTGATGTCTCATTCATCTCAATGGTATTGTGGACGATCGTTAGTTGTCGTTGATGATGGCCAATGATGCTTAATGATGTCTGCTAGTGCTTGATATTGCTGATATCAAAGATAATAACAGCCAAGAGTCGGACTTTCTGACCGTTGCTATACAAGCTAACAATACGGAGCTTGACTGATAAACATTGGCTGCTCGCTAGTGACGGTTTATTGCCAGTACCATTTCTGAGCGGTAGAGGTAATCACTGCTAGAAGCCAATGCAACTAAAAAGCATTGCATTCATCAAGAAACATGATTAACAAATAACTGTTTCTAGTTGGTTAAACTTTTAGCAAACTATTTGTGCAACCATGGTGAATGACTGTCCATTGATGGCTTAACAAATGACAAGCCGATTGTATCTGGTTGTGGTCATCCTCAAGGAGTAGCACTTCCAAAGGCTGTGGCTTCGTTCGTCTCAAACGTGATGCATAGCAGTGGTGAAATCAACGAGGCACATGGACGCGATGTGTTTGCCACGTAATGAAATGCCTTAACATCAACAAAAATCCAAGAGCCGCAAAAATTCGTGAACATGTCGGAACTGACGACTTTTTTGGACAGCAGGTTCCCCTGACAATCATGGACTCCCTCCTATGAAAAAAATCATGCCTGTGATCTGGATCAAGCTCCGAAAAAACCGCAGGGCACCTATGAAGTTTGAACACATCCTTCGTCAACCGCGAAGTCAACCACAGCAGCGCTGAGCCGCTCAGCTCCTGGTTTCACAAGCCTGGGAACCTCGTGGTACGGCGCTGGTGGACTTTTCACGGCACGCTCATGGATCTCAAACAATTGAATTCCTAGGAATCATTTACCTAGTTAGATGCTAATAGTAACTGGTTGATAGTTAACAGCTAGCAATCTTACGATGAATGAACTCATTAGTCATGATTTACTAACTAGCACTGATTCGCGAGTTAATCATGATGAATTAACTAATCAATCGATGCAGAAGTAGCAACAGGATCCCAGCACCTACAAACCACATCTATTTACATCTATCATTAACCATCTATTCACCATCCATTGAGCGTTAGAATTGTCACTTAACCATCAACTAATTACCTATCCATGACTCAACCATCGGCCATTACTAAGCATTCATTACTTGTATGAATCCCCTGAACCATCTACTGCCACCAGAAGCCGCCCAAAATAACTCGTCGCTCGCGCCGAGAGCTTACGACTGCTGGCGAATGTGTGTCAAAGGTCGCGAGTGGCTGGTTGAACAGCAAGAAGGTTGTGTGGTAATCAATGGTGGTTTCGTGTGGAAAACAACCATTTCTGGATATCAATAGTTACAACTACCAATGTTGCTATACGGATTTGTCGTTAATGACCAACCATGTTGTTTGCCCGAATCTGTTTTTCACCTACGTAATTTTGGTAGATTTCCGAAAAAATAAACGAAATTGCAGGCATATGTTTGTTTTGAACCAACAATTTTATCCACAGTGATGCTACATGATGCTACAATGTTTATAGATTTAACCAACCACACTGAGTTACGAAGCAAACAAATGCTTAACCATGTGGTTAGTGGTTGTGACCAACTGCAATAGGCGATCATTGCAGTTGGCACTGTAGTACAACGAACGATTAACCATGGCGTAGTTGGTTGCAGCTAGTGGAGGATCATGATCGATTTGTGGCACCACGGGCATAGACATGATTGATAATTTCAATCGTTGGTCTTCAACAAATTATGATATATTCCGGCTAATGCCAACCAACGCTGGCAACTTTTGGACATCCCATAAACGGGTAGTTGGTTGCACTTTTTGTGCCCTTCCTTTGTTGAATCGTGCGTTGGTTACACCTTGATTTGGTTCTACTAGTCTTTATATCTGTACCACCTGCACCAACCACAACAGCTTGGTTTCTTTGACACTGCGAAAACGATGTCCCAGTCTTTCCGGGAACAGCGCCTGGGTATGGCATTTCAAGTGTCGCACTTTGCAGCGCATGATCGAAGCACGCCAACCGATGCGCACCCTCGGCTCAGCCAGCATAGGCTTGGGAGATTGATCCACCTAAATGTTTCCCTCACATGGTGAGTAGAAATGTCTGTCATGGGTTGCAACAATTGCCCATAAGCTCAAAAAAAAATCAAACCCAATATCTCCAACAACTACAACTTTCATTGGGATCTTGCCAATAGACCGCAAAAAGAGTTTTTCCACAGGGATGTTGTGAAGAGTTCTCCTGCAGCGATCTCGTCAAGAGATCTCCTTTCGAGATCTCCACAGAGATCTTGCAAAAATGTTCTCCTCCGGTGATCTTCCCACAAGTCCTCCTATAGAGAGTTTCTCCAGGGGCGCGCAACTGATGAGATTGCTCGAAGCGAGTTGTTATTCCATGCTTTTTTGCTCCGGGATAGTCGAAAAGGTGGGCTCATCGAGCGGGCGGGCTCCGAGGCCAGTAGGGAAGAGGATCCACAAACAGCGCGCCGCACGGCACAGGAACGCGCGTTTGCAAGTCACAGCCGTAAACACAGTGACATTGTCCAAGTGCGTTTCGCAGACAAACTGAGTAAAAAGCGCGCAATGTTCTGCCAAAACGCCAGTTTGCAAGCCAACCTTGTAAAGACATGAGCGCCGCTTTTCAAAATGAGACGCGCAAAACATGCACGGCGTGGCGCTGCACGCATTGGCAAGCCAAAGCCGTAAAAAACTGCCCAGTACGCGGCGTTTGCAGACACTCAAATGGCGAAAGCGCGCGCGATGCTGTGGCTAAACAATGCCAACAAAAACAAATGAATTTGTCGGAATCCTCCCTGTTCAAAACATGGATTTTCAAGCCCGGAGGACGAAAGGACAGTAATAAGGATTTACGAAAACACGAGGGCATTGATAGGAAAAGATGACATTTTGCATCATGCGTTCAGAAAGTTTCTGGACTAAAACATATCATGTTCTGCGTCACACCCAGTTCCCTACGGTTTGGCATGTCCCTCATTTATGGGACGTACCCGAAAGGTCGGCTGGGCGTTTCCATAAATGGCGATTTCCTGCTTTCACCTCGGGATGTTCGGAGATATGCCCATATGACTCTGCTTGGTTAATCCATTGTCGTTGCTTTTTCATCTTCACCAAAATCAAGTAATCACTAGACTGGTCCCATGATCCAGCTCATTACTCTTACCGTAATCAGCTTCTTCACCATCAACCAAAGACATAGGGCTTGTACCCCACAGCCCACCATCATCAATCATCATGAACCATCATCACATATTATCACAGATCATCGTTAACAATATATACCCACCATTCACCAATCACCAGCTACCATTGTCCACCATGAAAGCATCATCAACCTATCACATGTAACCCCTACTATCAATGATCTAAAAGCCACCATTGACGACCCGCTATCCTCATTCACCATAACCTTCAACTGGTTGGTGGTTCCAACCCCTTTGAAAAAAAATAACCAACCAACCATTCGTAAATATTGTGGAAAATGAACTATGCTTGAAACCAACAACTAACCCATAGTTGTTGAACCATTGTTCTCGGTATTATCCTCGGTTCTTAAACATTATTAACAACTATATTCCCGCAATGAGTATAGACAACCCCTCATATCAACTGAATCATTAACCAGAATTCACCATTTTTAGCCATATATAGCCATATCAATCCATATCAACCATGATCATTTACCATTGTTGTCAACCATGATTGAAAACTAGTTTTATCAGCGATAACCCATGGATATTTACCATTATCATCAACTTATTACCACCACCAATTGCCATCAACCATGAGTGTCAACCATCCATAACCATCATTAACCATTGTTAACCATCATTAACCATCATTAACCACCATTAACCATCATTAACCATCATTACCCATCATTACCCATCATCAACCATCAAGAACCAGCATTTACCTTCATAAACCTTCATTGGCCATCATTAGCCATCATTGACCAGCATTAACCATCATGAACCATCACAGACCATCAAAAACCGTCATTAACCATCGCTAACCATCATCACCCATCATCAACCATCATCAACTATCATTAACCATCATTGACCAGCATTAACCATCATCAACCATCATTAACCATCATCAACCATCATTAACCATCATCAACCATCATTAACCATCATTGACCATCAAAACCTATCATTAACCATCAAAAACCATCAATAACCATCACTAGCCATCATTAGCCATACTTAACCAACACCATCAAAAACCATCACCTATTGATAGGATTCCCAGCGATTCATCATCTTTTGACCACTATTCATCATCTCTGTTTTATTAATAACCATCTGTTTATGCTTTGGGACTACCACCATTCATGCGCCCTGTAGAGATGACCTGCCACTCGACATGCCCTGAGCTTCTCTCTCTCCGCAGCAGAGAAGCAGCGGACGGAGCTCAGGTTTCTTCGACTGGTCCAAAGTTGGTGGTCCGCGAGTGATTCAAAGAGTTTATGGAAATAGTGATTAAAACTAGTATTTACAATAACAATGATTTGTATAACCGATTGAAATTAACAAGAACAAGAATTACTATTCTGTAGCAGTCTGCTGATGTTGACTAGCAATAAGAATAGTAACACAAATTGTATATCAGTGGTAGTAGCAGTAACAAACAGTAGTAAGTCCAGAAGGGTTCCGCAGGTAGTAACAATAGTAAAACTAAAATAGGACAATTAACGATAGCTGTAACATTAGTGAATCCATAACAATAGCAACTTTAATAGTATGACGATGTGTACTGTAACACTACTAGCATAACAATGTGTAACACGTTTTATGTAATAATGTGTAATTCTAAGAATCTAACAGTAATAGCAACAATAATAGTATATCATATCATTCTATGTGAACAACACAAATCGTTTAAGATTGTATAGCACTAGTAGTACAACTGGATCTGTGGATATGGATAAGAATAGTAGTGTAGCATCAGTAAAACAATAGGTTCACAATAGTAAAAAAGGACAAGGGGGTAGTCTAAGAATTGAAGACTAACAGTAGAAATAGAACTAAGGGTGTTGAGTAGTAACACGCATAGCGTAATTAAGGTTTTCCTTTGAATTGAATAGAAAGAACAAAACTTGAGACTCAGTTTGCATGAATATGTGATATTTATACTATTGATTCAGTGGCAAATGGTGATGGTGATTGAGGAGTAACAACAACAACGGCAAAAAGATCAAGATCACAGAAAGGATCGTGATAAATATTGGTAACTCAAAAAGTAATACGCAATGATAAATGAATACATCGAAGGTGCTGATCATTCTGAATGATAACCATCCAACTATCATCATCTCAGACCATCCACTCAGAATATATTCCCAGTTCTGATTTTTTTGCTACAGGCATCATCGTAAGGCCCGTCTGAACCTAAGACATCTGATCACCAACTTGCGCTTGGCCCACGTAGTGCAGGTGAGCAACTGTCAATTTCTTCAGCTGTAAATACTTCAACTTACGTAGCCGCTGGATCTTAAAAACATGAATCACCAACGTCAACACAATATCGGGTGGTGGTTTCTTAAAATAGGGGGTACCCCCACCAAATCATCCAATATCAATTATTTACAGTAACAAGCCAACCATCTCAGGGTAGCTATTAACATTCATAGTTGGCGCTGAACCACTATTAACATCATCAACTTCAACAGATCAATTCACCAGGAGCCATTGATGAACTCATCAGTTACCATAGTGTATATCTAGCTACTAAGCACTCGTAACCATGATTTCCCCTCTATTACCCATGAATTGCCATAGTGTATAGCTATCTGCCTGCCCATGAACCATCATCAACCATTCTGATTTCGACAGTTGCTCAGAGGTAATGTGAGTTCATCTTCGGGCAAACGGCCCGCGCACAAATGCGCACTGCCAGCGACCAGGTGCCGCCTAAGGAGTTTGATGATGGTGAGAAATAGCCAACGAGTGGTTTACAGGGGATAGTACTAGGGATTCATATGGGAAAATAATAGGGGATGATCATGATGGGATTATGATGATTAAGAAGACATGGGGTATAATGATAGGGATACCTAAAGATGGTATACATAGGTTTCACAGGGATCTATAATAGTTAATCCAATGATTCACAGGGGGTAATCACCAACTAATGGTTTCTTAATCAAAGATGGATGTTGAATGGCTAGTCATCCTGATTTGCAATGGTTCGTCGGTTAACAGATTGACGGTTCATAGATTGATGGCTCGTATATTTGGTTGAAATACATTACATTGGGATGTGGCTATGCAAGTAGACAATCACAAGTGAACCAAAACCATTGTTCGCTGCTTTCAGTTCCAGTAGTTTATCATTTTCGAATCAAAACATATTTTTTTGTTGCATACTATTGCCCCAAGCCAATCAGCTTATTCAGAAGCTTGTTGACCATCACCAACCACCGTTACCCCGCATCAACAATGCTTAAGGAGTCTTAAGAATTGACCATGAACTAAGCAAAAGCTGCCTCATGGTTCCGACGTGATTGGCTCCTGGTATCTTTCCTGCTGCTGGTTTGTCGAATTAGGTCCTAACGATCATCACGCATCAATCGATGTCGGCCAATGCTATCTATTCTCAACAATTGCTGACCATCATCCCCAACCAGTGTAAACGATTGTTGACCACTATTAATCACGCCCTGTCAATATTAATGGTCATGAAAAACCATCAAGTTGATGACCATCCACCATCTCCCATGTATTTCAACCACTGTCAACCATCAATGATTTGCACAAGTAATAGATTCATCAACCATCATGAAGCATCGTCGAGTTTGAAATTCTCAACCACTGCTATCCTTGCGGTTCAACGGTGGCAGGGCTTGAACTGGGGGTTCCTCATCAAAATGTTTGAAGTGCAGCAAGAGCATGACAACTGGGCGCTGACTTGTCCTCTCATGTGATCGGCTCGCAGGATGAAAAACTCCGCGACTATTCCGTCGTGGCCAGGGAATTGAAGTGATTCATGGTCAACGCTGAGTAATAATGAGTTTAATCATGGCTAATAGTGCTGGTGAGTGAGGGTAAATGATAGCTACTACTGACTAATAATGGTTCACGCTGGTTAATATTGGTTCATACTGGCTAACAATGGTTAATAATGCCTGCCTGATTGTCATTCATGGCGGCTACAATGGTAGTAGCAAATAAAGATAAACAATACCCTCCGGTAAACTAACATGGCAATGGAAAATCCACCATGAATGGATCATTTCCCAGTGTTTATCTGTGAAATATGATGATTTTCCATTGCCATGTTAAATTACCAGAGTGTAACTGAGAATGGGTAACAACCCCATCATGATTAACGGCTGGGGGGGAAAAGGGCGAAATCGTGTGCTACCAATCAACCCGAATTGATCATGTCTAGCAATAGTTGGCTATGGGTCATAACGGCTGGGTCACAAAAGGGCGAAATCGTGTGCTACCAATCAACCCGAATTGATCATGTCTAGCAATAGTTGGCTATGGGTCAAGCAGTTAACCAACCAAAAATAGTGGATAATGACCAACAACAATAAGGGAAACAATGGTTGATGATAGGGGAACCAGGGGTACGGGGTTTTGACCCACTGCCAGTTCATCGTTAACTTTATTGATCACCACCGGGGGTTGAAACAACACATGAAACGCTATCGGGTGTTCCCTCCAGTTGCTATTTTTTTGGTTGAGGCTAAACACCATCTTTAGTCAGTTCAAGCGTAGTTAAAACAGAAACTAAATGAAGAACCACACCAAAATCGGATTGAGAAATTGCAGAGGGTTACAACTATATCACCGACAAAATGATTGTGTTGACGCAACACAAATGGCAGTTTCTTCGCAAATCAAATAGTATGAAACAGTCAGGACCTATTATATTGTATTCTCTGTTCAAGGCTGTTGGTCCAAATACTTCTTTGATTGGTATTCCTAATTCCGAACATTAGGTTCATAATATCAGAAACATCCCATAAATGACCAACCTCATTTTTGTTGGGATGATCGCCTACCGATGTGTTAATATCGTCCCATAGCTACATAGCTGCTACATTTTGCTATATTCCCTTTTCTTGTTGGTGATTATCCTCTATGATCAATCATTAACCCTTATAAACCATGAGTTGTTAACTGTTGGTCGGTGGCTTGACCCATCCCAATAACAGCCGAGAAAAATCAGCCGGAGCCCAGCAATCAACACCTACCACAATCAACAAGTTGGCTTGTGAAGCCCCACAGATTTCCGACGGCCACGTAAACCGATGCGATAAAAAAACGCACCAACTGAGGCCCCACCCTAATCCTTCAGGTGTTCCTCAGCTGGCTCAACTATAGTTGTCACAGTTCATGCACACGGCAGGTGACTTTCAGAGCCGTTCATCTTGATTCCCTGCAGGTTTCACATATATCCACAGCTGTGGGACCTTGGAACTGTCCAAACACGATGATTTTCGACTGGGAAATCATAAATGTTTTGATTCCCTGATTCACAGACATGCCCAGATTGCCTTTAAAGGTTTTCAATCCCTTCTCCGAGTTCAAGGAGGCCAAACAATTCCTGGCTGCAAAAGAGTGTCAATTGATCTCCCAGGATGCAGCTGAAAACCCTGCTTCATTGATCGTGGGCACCCTTTAAATACAAAACAGTGGTTGATGCATCCTGGGTTTTCGTCATTTCGTCCATTGATCTTCACATCATCAAGTTTGAGGGCTATCTCGAAAACTTCGAGGGAAATCTCTTCCACATTGGGGCAAGGGCCCAATTCAAATCTCCGCAGGACCAACATTTGGACGTGCTCATAACTGATCACAAGTGCAAATTGCTAAGTTGTTCCAGTAGTTTCTTCCCCCTGTCTTGAAAAAAACAAGAAAAATCATGGCTCCTGCTCTACATAGTTCTCCCTGCTATAATTCCCCCTCTTCCCATGGCTCCGAACGACACCACTTCTGAAAAGTGACCGTGCTTTGTGGCCCCCGTGCAGGCCGTCGCCAATCATGGCGGCTCGATTTCGGCAGACCAGCTGTCGACCAGTAATGCCACTTCGGCGGGTGGCTCCTGGCCAGCAACAAAAATGGGTGGTTTCTTAAAATAGGGAACCCCAAAAAAAAGGCTTGGCTTGGTACCCCCAAAGCTATGGTTGGCTTGTTACTATCAATGGTTGCTATTGGATGATATCTGGGGGTACCCCCAGCTGTTGAGAAACCAAGAAATCAAACATCCCTGGAAAGTCAGGAGAAAAAGCACAGTTTTGGGGAAGCTCCAGAGGAAGGTGTTTGGAGATTTAGGGAAAAATGGTGACCCAAGGGATCGGTAGGTCACTCCAACGTTATTTATGACTCGAATGATGACAATCAGAAGACTCATCATGGGACTCCTGAAGTGATTGCAAGAGGTCAAGTACGGGCAAAAGCAAAATCAACAAGGGGCGCCACAGCGTACAATGCGAGCAACTGCGATTCCATTGTAGTACAAACGAGTTGCGATGGAATCATGAGTTGAGAAATTTGTCTTGCCATGTACCCTAACCGCTTCCGATTCATGCATTGTCAAAAATGGATCCACGAACAGGCTCACACAGGGAGGGACAAAACAGAGAATGGGTGCAGCAGTTCAAAAGGAAATTAACCAAACGAAGTAAGCACCCATGCAATCATGATCCAAGTCTGACACGAAACGTTGTAACTATCAGCACTGGGAGCTCAACATCAACTGATCACCAACAACCACTTCTTGTTGGTCCCTGTTGTTGGCTCTACCAATGGTGGGTCCCAAAGAAGTTGGTTCCTTGCGAAAAATGCCTCCAATCTCCACTATGGAGTTGACAAAAACGGCTATCATCAACCAGCTTGCTCGCTGGCGAACCATGTGCCCTCAAGGATTCCCTGTTGTTGTTGTTGTTGTTGTTGTTGTTGTTGTTGTTGTTGTTGTTGTTCTTAAATCCAGTGAAAACCATCAACCATGAATTAATCATCGGAAAATTGTTTACTGTTGGCAACCCCCCCGTGTCAATGCCGTGTTGTTCTGCATGATTCTCCGCAATTCGTCAACAAATAGTGGATTATCACGAACCCAAATACAACCAGCTAGACCAATTGTTGCCGCTTATGAACCTCTTGATAATGGTTGACGGTGGTGAATTCCCGTGCTTAATAATGACCCATGGCCCTGGCTACCGTTGACTCCTATTGTTCTTGTTGATTCTCAACCACTAATTGACGGACAAATCATTGTTGCTTATCATCCTCATTAACCATCAACCATTAACCATCAACTACTAAACATCAACAATTCACCGTCAACCACTAAACATCAAACATTAAGCGTCAACCATGAACCATCATCAACCATCATTGACCATGAAGCCTCACCATGAGGCATCACCATCATCAACCCATCAACCCATCATCACCACCCATCATTAACCATAGTAGTTACTATATGGCTTACCATATCATTCACCATCATGAACCACCAGTGGTCATGTTCACCATCAACGACCATCATCACCACCAGTTCTGGTTGCAACGACCATCCGTTGCATCCTGAACCGCACCTCTTCCTCCGACTCGATCCCCTTTTCATCCTGGGGTGGTGCGTCGCGTGGCCGTGGGGAAGTTCATCCGGCCGGATGACGTGACGTGGCCGGATGATGTTGGCTAGTAAGCCTAGTAAGGCTAGTAGTACTATAGTCCCTAAAGACCAACACTGGTTGAAAATTCTTGTAAGATGATAGTTGATAATAGTGAGTAATAGCCGGAAATGAATCATAAATGATGTTTAATCATGCTTAGCAGTCAGTAATGATTGTGAATACATGATTGTTGATGCTGGAAAATTCATGGTTGATAATGATTGGAAAGGAATCATGATAATATTGATTCATCGTGCATTGATGCATTGAGGAAATTGCCCAGCCTTTGCGGTCAGCAAAAGCAAAGCCATTGATGTAATGATGGAGAAATGATGGTTGATAGAGAGAAAGAATGCTTAAGACATCTTAACACTGATACCCGGGAAATCTTGATTCATGGTGATAAAAACTGACTGCTCATGGTTAAACAAATGATTGATCACGGCCAATGACGATGCATCATGGATAATATTACTGATTGCCTCGGTGGTAATAATCTAGCCATGGTGGTACCCACCGGGCCCCTTTCAGTGATCGCCCGGCCATGGATTGGGATATCACCCAGCCATTGGGCATAGCGACAGCAAAGCCCATTTGGTTACCGGAACCTTGCAAGACCTGAAAGGTGGCTACGGTTCAAGACTGGTTTTTGAGATCTTTCCAGCATTTTCTGCGATAAAAACGGTAATTCTTGAAAAACAATGGGCTACTTTTCTGTTCACACCAGACATGCTGGCAATGGAAGATCCATGGCAACGCACCACTACAATTTTTCTATCATAGCCTTTGATAGCTGGCCCTTTCCCTCCAAAAATGGGTGGCCTATCCTGAACCTCCCATGAAAAAGCTGCACAATATGTTCCGAATGCAGTTTTACTCTTGATTAGGTATTTCCCAAAAAACTCTCAAAAACATGTTTCCAATTATCGTTCCCTCATCTGAAACACAGATCCCGGGGGCCATCCTGGACACCAACAGAAAGGTGCCATTAAGACATGTCTGTGCATGGGTCAGTATCCTTAGCTACCACCAGGAGTGGTCTGCCTGGGAGCCAAGCAAGTTTGGGGATACAAAATCTCCGTGGACGGTTTTCTTCCGTTACGGTCGGAAGCCAGGTTGAAATACCAGCGGATACGAGCTGCATTCATGTTGGTGGCACTAACCATCCTTAGCCATCAACCAACTGAATCAGCGCCAACCGTCCTCAGCACTAAGCATCCTTAGCCATCATTCACCAACCAAAGGAACTACCAAAGAAACATCATCCACCATGAAATCATCTCTGCCTCGCCTCAGATGCATCATCATCCAAACCTTCAGAGGGGAACGAGGCCTCGGAGCAGGCGGGTCTCCAACCATGCGGGTCTAAGGGCTTCGCAATGACTAATCAATGAGGGCTGGTGAGGGTCAAGAATATTCGAACATGGTGAAAAAACTGTTGGTTTGGAAACCGACCTTGTTTGATCTTGGTCAGCTTATAATGTCCATATAGCTGGTATATCTCTGTGTTCATGGTTCATCTCCTATCATTAGCCACTATTTACAGCTATCAACCAGTGTGACCAATTGAGTAGCGTGAGTTCTACCACTGGACCAAGTCAACAATTCGTGGTCGATCGATGCTTGATGGCGGTCGATTCACCTGTGACGCACCAAGAAGTTCTTGGCGCTCTTGTGCTGTGGTGATGGTGACCAGCTCTGACTGGTGATGGTTTTGTCAGATTTGTAGCTTGGTGATTCCAAGGCATTGTGTTAAAGCCCTGCTGTCCAGGAAAGGATTTCTGACAAGGACTTGGTCAACTCAATGTACTGTGCCCCCGCGGGGACGCTGGCCTGACCCATTTCGACAAACGTGAGATGTATGCTGATCTTTGGAGTTCTTCTTCGGGGGCATGTGGCAACTGGTTCTAGCTGCTGACTGACCGTGGTTATAGGGAAGCCGTTGTCAGCTTAAAGGGTTGACGGTCCGTTCAATCAACGTATGGCCACCCTTACTAGCCCATTATTCACCATGAAAAGACCATGAGTATTAATTAATCACTTTATAAGTAATTAAGAGTATTGAGCGATGATCCCACTTGCACAATGACCCCCAGTGGCATTAACCAAGAGTTCACCTTGATTTCTAGTCATGTTCATATATCAAACATGTATACCACATATCTACATGTAAACCATTAATTTGCAGCAACAACCAGACATGAACCATGCATCATCCATACCTTAACCATGAATTATCTGCTCGTCATTGACCATCCGCAACTATATCGACCATGAACTATCTATCCATATATCAACCATGAATTATCGATAAATTCATCTAATCAACCATGACCTACCCATATCAAGCATAAACTATCCATAAATCAATCTAATCAACCATGACCTACCCATATATCAGCTGTGAACTATCCATAAATTCATCTAGTCAACCATGACCTACCCATACACTAACTAATTTTTCATTGAGTAAATCTATATTGACTAAATCTATATACATTAACATCTAGTAATTAACACTACATCAATTTTTCTGATATTAACATTTCTTAACAAAATCATTAACCAAGGGTCCAGTTCGATCTCCTTCGCCAAGGTGCAGTGCTGCATGCGGAGAGCTGAGCCTGTGCAAAGCTTCCCCACTCCACCGAGAGCTGTTGAAGACTTGCAGAGTTTTCTGGGAGCTCTCGCGTTGATTGCTGTTTTAAAAGACTAGATGTTAATTGCTAGTGTTTTAATTGCTAGTGTTTGTGACTTGCTGTTAATTGGAGCTTAAGCAAAAGAACACCAGCCATGAAACTGCTGGAGAAAGGTTTTCTTTGAGATTGGTCGACGGGATTGTTCTCCAATGAACCTTCCAGGTGGATGGCAACGAGTCATTGCCTTGCCCCATCATGGGTACATGTATATGGCTCATGATACCAACCTGTTCATGAGTGCTTGATAGTGGTAAACCATTCATAGCATCAGGGATAAGAAGTTGATGATAAAATCAATCGACCGCTGGCGAAAACCAACAACACAGGTTATGATGAACCTCAATGGAGTGGAATGGAATGGAATGTATATCTTTGAGCCCGCGTATAGGCATGTGTCTCCCTCTATCTGTTCCTCTGTATCTATCTGTGCCAGTCTGTATGTGTTTGCTTCTCGATCTGGATGTCTGCACGAATGCACGTACGTATCAGCATACATGCATCTAACGTGTGCATATCCAAGTACCTACAAAAGCAGAAGCCACTGTGAACCATTTATTCACCATCATAGGCCATCAATCAACCATCACCCTCAACCAATGCAATAAAGCATCAATGAACCATTCATCAATCATTCATCAATCATTCATCAATCATTCATCAATCATTCATCAATCATTCATCAATCATTCATCAATCATTCATCAATCATTCATCAATCATTCATCAATCATTCATCAATCATTCATCAATCATTCATCAATCATTCATCAATCATTCATCAATCATTCATCAATCATTCATCAATCATTCATCAATCATTCATCAATCATTCATCAATCATTCATCAATCATTCATCAATCATTCATCAATCATTCATCAATCATTCATCAATCATTCATCAATCATTCGTCAATCATTCATCAATCCTTCATCAATCATTCATCAATCCTTCATCAATCCTTCACCAATCATTCATCAATCATTCATCAATCATCCATCAATCATTCATCAATCCTTCATCAATCATTCATCAATCATTCATCAGTCATTCATCAATCATTCATCAATCCTTCATCAATCATTCATCAATCCTTCATCAATCATTCATCAATCCTTCATCAATCATTCATCAATCCTTCATCAATCATTCATCAATCCTTCATCAATCATTCATCAATCCTTCATCAATCATTCATCAATCCTTCATCAATCATTCATCAATCATTCATCAATCACTCATCAATCATTCGTCAATCATTCATCAGTCCTTTATCAATCATTCATCAATCATTCATCAATCATTCATCAATCGTTCATCAATCACTCATCAATCATTCATCAATCATTCATCAATCCTTCATCAATCATTCATCAATCATTCATCAATCATTCATCAGTCATTCATCAATCATTCATCAATCCTTCATCAATCCTTCATCAGTCATTCATCAATCATTCATCAATCCTTCATCAATCATTCATCAATCCTTCATCAATCATTCATCAGTCATTCCAGCCTAAGCCATAGGTGCCCCCTTCCGCCCCGCCCCCAGATCTTCTATGACTTTCCCGATCGCGGAATGGCCTGGCTCATCAGACTATCTTTGGAGACAGAACGTAGACCTGCAGCGATGGATGGGTGGCTACGCCGCCGGAAACCATGGGAACTGTTGAATTCATGGTTGATGATGGTTAGTTGATGGTGACAACAATGGTTTAATAGGGTTGACAATGACGGTTGATGTTAATTGATGTTTATAGTGATGGTTTATTGTGGTTAATGATGGTTACTTATCGCTAATCATGGATAATCCTGTAATTTCTTGTTGTTTGGTATGCCTGATGGTTCATGATGAGTTTGCATGGTATCAGCAAACTATAGATTATAGGAAAAATATTTGGAAATAACGAGGAAACTTTGTGATCTGCCATCATCTGTGGTGGTTTCTTCGCATTTCCTTGCAAACAAATCAGTTGATCATAAATACTCACTAATGGCTTGGTATAGCCAAATCATCGATTGCATTGCTTGCTCGCTGACGATACGGAGTCAGTCCCAATATCCTTCTGTTGGTTGAGTTTTTGACCATGATCAATCATTCACTATCACTAAGCATTATTGACCAGTGGCAACCTTTACCAACCATCACCGACACCACCTTTCTTGCTCATTACTGACGACTATGTTTCATAATTCACCACCAGCAACCATCACTATATAATCATCCTTAACCAATGCTAACTACTACTAAAGACCATCTTGATGACCATTAACCACAATAGCTATTAACCATAGTAGCTACCACAATAGCATCTTTGTTAATAGCCACCAATGCTAACTACTACTAATGATGAGCTATTAACCACTTGATGACCATCTGCCACTGTCATGCGTGTAGATCAAGCTGAGAACCCCTGCTGTGATCGCGGCACTCGTGACAGATGGTGTAATTTCCATTGTCAATCATTTAATGGTTTGTTTCTGTGATAACGGTTGCTAATCACCACTGTTGGAAGGAGCCACAAGCATGTCATATGATAGTAACAAATCATTTACGATTGCGTGTGTGTGTTGTTTAATGCCCGAAATTGCATTAAATTCTTGATGTTTACTATTTGGTTGTTAGTAGCCAACCATTTCCCGACAATCAGCATTGTGGTTTCCAAGAATGAAAATGCGGAGTGTCATTGACACTGCGTAGCAAAAAGGGCTGGAGTGTAAATTCAACGTAGGACCAGTTGGCAGAATAACTATCCCTAAACTTGCTTGAGCATAAGTACAGTAAACCGTTGTAAACAATTTATCAATCATCATCAACCATTGTCATCTACATTGATTATCTTTAACTCTATATCATTTTTCTTACGAACCACGGTCAACCATGATTTAAGATCATTAAACATCATCATTAACCATCATCATAGATTAAGATGATTAAATTTTGTCAACCAGCATTCACCACTATGAACCATCATTACTCATCCCTATGCATTGCCACGGGAACGATCAGTTGGACCCGTTTTATAGTGGTTAAGTAGTGGTTAACGTCGATGCTTTGATAAATGTTATAAGCATCCTGATCAATGTCTCGTTTTTCCCATCACTAAGCTTTCATCAACCATTGCTGACTGCTATTCCCTCCGCCGCAATTAAGCATTCGGAACCGGCCAACATCAACCAGAGCTGAGCATTTCCGACCTTTGTTGGTAACAATTACGTATGGATGGCCAAGAACAAATAAGGCTATAACCGTGATCAACCATCAATCAATTGACGGCAAATCATCAATCATTTTTGAAGATTCTCTGAACCACTAATTTACCACTGCTGTATTGACCATTACAGAACCACCGATTGATCAGAGTTTTCCATCTTTCACAATCTTTCATCATCATCTTTCACAATCTTTCATCATCATCTTTCACAATCTTTCATCATCATCATCATCATCATCATCATCATCATCATCATTATCATCATCATCATCATCATCATCATCATCATCATCATCATCATCATCCCACTCTCAAACATTGTAAAGCCACCAATTGGCCAGCATTTACCATCTTTAATCATCATCGTCCACAACTCATGGCTTCTCATGGCCATTCCCTTTCCCGGTGCCGTGCCTAAAATCTTTGAGATGGTTCTTCCAATGGTGCCTCGACACTGGGAGCCAGGACTGAAGATGCAACGACTGACTGGAAGATGTGTTCATACATTTTCTAAACTTATTGCATAAACAACATGCATGAACATGTAATAACCAAGGTTGGTTTACATGTAATTTGTGTTCATACATATTGCACATTTATTGCATAAAGTAATGTTAATGAAGATGGAATAACCAATGATGGTTCATATACACATGTAAGTAGCATGCATGAGTGCCTTATTTACATGCACGTTTTATGTACATGTACATTTATGTGTGTATGGGTGTAGTGCAGCTATGAATTTAACCATCATTGACCATGGTTGAAAAATGAACAAACCATTGAATACCATCGTTTCACCAGTATCAATCATCATTCGCAACAACCATCAATGAAGCATCATCATTAACCATTCACCATCACAATTAACCATTAGCCATCATCATTAACCGTTAACCAGCAACATTAACCATTAACCATGAACCATCAAATTCTCGCCGCTGCTAATTATCAATTGACCATCTTGAGTAACCAGCGTTGTTAACCATCATTATTAGCCATTCACGATCAGCCATTCACGATCAACCATTCTCTTGTTACTCACTAGCATTATGAGCCGTTACTAGCCACTATTACCCATTATTGGCCATCCTTAGCCATTACTAGCCATATCATTAGCCATCATCATTAGCCGTCATCATCAACCAGGCGTAGGACACCGCTGGCCTTCAGGCGTAGGTCGATCCTCAGCTTCAAACAGACCTGCAAGGCCACGAGCCATCAAAAATTAGCCGATTTTCAATGGTGGTTCAATGGTGGCTATTAAACAATGGTTCATGATGCTAAATATTTAACTATTACCCAGCTGATTAATATGGTGAATGGTGGTTCTGATGGTCAATCCTCCGAGAATGGTTGATGGTCAATCACCTCCATGATGGTCCATAGCCGTAGATACAATGATTGAGCAATACTTGGACGATGACCAATGAGAATCAATGATGAAATGACGGATATCAACATGTTCCGAAAAACATGTGCCGGTTGCCCTCTAACAAAGCAACCTGGAGGTTAGACTTTCAATAAGTAAGCCACTATACATAGCGGATATTCGGCTTCCAGATTTGTTTGCCAGAGGGTATATGAACCCAAAGGAATACGTATACAAAGGTAAGAGCAGTTTCATCCGTTGCTCTTCATGGGCATGCACAGGTATCAGTATGCCTATTAGTAGACGGACAAGCAACATCAATCATCAATCACGGAATCATGGATGACATCGGTTGAACGATCAAGCACCACCTGCCATTGAGAGAAGCTGTGCATAATTTTCTCCACCGAGTATAGGCAACTGTCCAGCATGCACAGCGCCAACATAGCATTTACACTTTACATGGAAAGGGAAACACCACATTGACATGGAAAAATCATAGGAAAATCATGGAAAACGTACAAACATCAAACGCCAAGAATGTTCAACTGTTGCAGATTCGTTGATTGACACCCCAGGCGCAGCTTCGAAATGCCGCTTAGGCATTTCGCCGTTGATCCACGGATAGGTGAAATGCATTGCTATGACCCTATCTGTGCTAACCCTAGGATTCAAGCCAACGACTTTTTGGTCAGCCCTGGTTAAACATCAATATCCAAGGATGTAACATGACTATTCCTTGATTCATCCGAATTGCTAAGCATCAACTGGCATTAATAAATCATGAAGCATTCGATTGACTGACAGTCAACCTTAGCATCTTTGACACTTCTCTGCCCCTGACTGCTCAGGCCGAACGGTGCCTCGAAGGTAGTCGTTGTCTTGAAGTAACTCAGCACACCTGAGCGCTGATTGTTGGCACAACTGATGGTTAAATGGTGAATGAAGCGCTGAAAATGGGCAATAGTGCTCAATTGATGGTTGCCGAATTGTTAATGATGGCTGATAACGGTAAACTGATGGTGAAGCTGATGGTTGTAGTGACTACTGGTGATTATAACCATGGAAAAGATCGACTACCAGTGATTAATGAGGCTTAGTAGTGGTCAGTAGTCAAGCATGCTTGGCTCCTGGTTACTGGTTAACAAGTGGTCAAGTCTCTTTTCCCAATGCATGATAATGGTCGCTGTGAATCAAACATGGGTGCCACAGTAATGCTCAATAAAGCGTACTAGTAGTCAAACATGCTTCAGAATGGACAATAATGGTTAAGAATGAATGCTTAAGAATGCCCCAGAATGCTAGAGAATGGTCATGAGTAGCCATGCTTAGAGAACCTGTGCCATGATCTAGCTACCCAGCTACTAACTCTAGCAGCTTCTCGACCATAACCCATATGGCACCTATCACGTCACCCACTTCTTTGGGGCGATACCAAGGGTTATGGATGCACCCATACAGTTCTTGCTTGCTGTTGTCAAAAAAAGTTGCTACATGTTCTCTTACTTGCTGTTCATGGTTGGTTTCTAGTAAATAGAGTCGCCCACCACTGATGCATACTGCCATATTCTCGCCCATTTATGCTTGGTTTTCAACTGCACTCTAACAAAAACATGGCAGGGGTACCTTTGTTATGTTCACCTATCTGCCAAGTGTGCAAAACTGCATCGACCCAGGGTAACATGACACTCTAAATCAACACATGATCTCACTAAACAGTATGACTCCCTATAAGCCACGAATACTCCCTTGCAACGACTAACCAGCAATTAATCGTTGCTACCCATTAAGTCACCACCACTGACTAACCACTATCCACTATCCACCACATGGTTCACTAATCACCATTCAATCACCAATTAACCACCAATTAACCACCAAATAACCACCAATTAACCACCAATTAACCACGAACTAACCACCCAACGCTAACTCCATGTAGTTCACTCTCCACCGGCGCGCCTAATCTTCAGATAAAACCGCGGCAGGACGACGCCCGCAGGGTGTTCCCACCTCAACGTGGTACCCAGAAAGTTCCGGTGGCGATGCGGCCAAGTCCAATGGAGGTCATCTAGGGTAGGCAGATGAATGGTGAGTTAATCTATGGTTAATCTATGGTCAATCATGGTGCTAGCCATTGAGTTAATCTATGGTTACATAATGGCAGATTGGTTGCTTAATGGCAAATGAACTTCATAGTGAAGTGGAGACTGCCCTCCCAACTACTGGATGAATGGCAAATGGATGGTTAATTGATGTCAGATTGGGCCATGGTTCAGCTGATAGATCGCTAATTGCAAGGGGTACCAACTAACGAACTTATGATTGGTGATTATTGGAAGATCCATATGGCTGTGGGTCAAAACCCCGGACCCCTGGTCCCCCTACCATTAACCATGGTTTTCCCTATTATTGTTGATGGAAATCCCCCATTAATTGGTTGGTTAATATTGACCCATAGCCATATCCGTCAAGCTGCCAAACCAAACCATCCAAGTTGGTCATGGGTAAATCCAACATCTCAAGGATTTCGCGATTTTTTCCGTGAATCTGCAGTATGAAATGGCTGTTTCTCAAAATAGGGAGACCCCCAAATCATCCTTTATTTAGCATTTATGGTAATAAAGCAACCATTTTGGGGGCACACCTATTTTTAGAAACACCCAAATCACAAAAATCATCAAACATGGCTGGTGGTGGGGATCAGTGCGGCTTGCTGTTCGACTGAGCACTGTACGTGGCTTCGCCCGTGGTTCTGTGGCAGAAATAACAACTGCCAGAGCTCTTGTCCTGACCAGAAATGGTTGTGAGTCAACAATGGCTAGTATTCATCAATAATGCTTGATAGTGGTTGATAACCAACAAGAATAGGTGAACAATAACCAACAACGATTAATCATCAATTTCTTGGTTGGTGCTAAGGTGCTTGGTCATTGTAACCCATGGTTGATTAAAGGTTAATCATGGCTCCAACTTGACCGGCAAGGAAGCTTTGAAGGAGCATCATTATTCATCAAGAATCACTAGATAGCCATCATTCACCATTGATTCACTTTCATTCTCCATCAACTAGTCATCAATTTAATCATTGGCTAGCCATTTTCAGCCGTTACTGTTCATCCAGTCACCTTGAATTAACCACCAATTTGTCCATACGGATACCTGCAGATTGCGGAGTTAATGGGCATTTCTTGACCCTGAATGGGTTCCCCTACCACTATCTCACTCTACCAGTTGCTTGCTGCCGGGTTCTTGATTCCAAACAAATTGCTTCTGGCGTACCCAACTCACAGCTATGCCCACTGACATCTAAACAAAGAGCGCATCAGTGTGAACTCAGTGTTAGCATGTGCAAACCCTTATATATCATGCGTAGTCTGTTGTATAGTCAGCTAGCGTTAACCATCATTGACCATCAAACACTACGAAACATCTCATGCTCCATGACTTGATCCGGAATTGAGCACTGGAAGGCAGGCGATTGGAAACGTCGAATCTCCAACTGCTAGAATGTCAATCAATCAGTGTATGTGTACTGTACATGTGTACTTTATATGTGTACTGTATATGTGTACTGTATATGTATGTACGCATATAGGCATGTGTATCTACACTCATGTATCATATTTACAATATGTATGTAAACATATGTATTATGTATCATAAAAGTAAAAATATGTAAGCATTCATGTGTATCATATGTAAGTATATATACAGAAATATCTCTTTATTCATTCATTTACTTATCTATCTGTCTGTTTGTTTATGTATTCATCTATTTATGTATCTATTTAATCATTCATATATCATCTGTTTATTTACTTGTCTATCTATCTATTTAGTAATTCATTGATCCATTTACAGTGATTCCTTCAATAATCAATGATTATCGCAGATCACATCATTGATATCCACGCCAATCTGAAGATGATTACACCGGGGTCGTCCTCGGCAGTGTACCAACACCGGTATTCTCGTACTGCTTCAGTCTGGCCAGGTGAATCATCAGAGCTGCGCAGGGTAATGGCAGCTGGTGGATATATTGATGACAAGGTTAATAGCGAAGAATGATTAATGATGGATGGGTAATGATGGTCAATGATGGTCAAGAATGGTCAATGATGGTTGGTGATGGACAGCAATCAGTGTAGTAATAGTTAGTTGTTTGATTGATGATGATGTTGGATTAACTACTGTAATGGTAACATAACGTTTCTGTTGGATAATTGATGATTAACATGTCATGAGCACTGGCACGGATTGGGGTCCTCAACCATCATGCTGCAATAAAACCCTGTACCCTTGGTTCTCCATCATTAACCATTGCTTTCCCTATTGTTGGTTGGTCATTATCCCCCCATATTGGCTGGTTAAATATTGACCCATAGCCTCATGAACATTCAAAAAAAAAAACAAAACAGTTTTTGTTGGGAGATTCACCTGCCAAACCCTGGCGGGCCCTGGCGTATGGGTAGTGTTCAACCAGACCGATATTTGGCTATGGGTCAATATTAGCCAACCAATGATGGGGGATAACCACCAACAATAACAGGGAAAGCAATGGTTAATGATGGGGGAACCAGGGGTACGGGGTTTTGACCCACAGCCATTTTGATCATCACCAAATTTATCGTTGGTTGTTGATTCTGACCCCCCAAAACTCACGTGCCTATTCACCATTATCAACCGTAATTGACCGCCATTATCAAACATTAGGCATCATTACCAAAAGCATCCACGGTCCTATTAACTAGTATAAACCGCTGTTGACCGTCAATGGGCCATTTTTTGGCACTATCTACCATCATTAATCAGTATAAACCGCTATTTACCATCATGAACCACGATTTTTGGTGATTGTCCGGTACTATGAACCACTTTAATCCGCTACAAAATATGTTTACAACCACCAACCAAACAACCATAGTCATTGGTCACTCTTCAGCCATCCCATCGCAGAGTTCCCTTCCACTTGCCTGAAAGCGCTGGCGAAGCAACTTGGCTGCCTGCCACACAGAGCACCAGTGGCAAAGCACTACCGATTGCCAAGGCGAAAATCCCCTGTAGTTGACCCAGTTCATCATCATCATCATCATCATCATCATCATCATCATCATCAACATCATCAACATCATCAACCATTATAAACCCTATATTTGGTTACTCTCCCCTACAGTTGACCCAGTTAATCTTATCATCAACCAATAATAGGCTATATCAACAATCAATAGCAACAATCAATAGCTACGCTGGGTATCGTGGCTGGGTGACTCTCTGGCAAACTGACCTGGTGGCGTGGAAAATCCACCATTGACATAGCTGGTTTACCCCTTAAAACTGGTGATTTTGAACTTGCAGGTTAGTTTAGCAGAGTATATACCGAGGTGATATACCGTTGTTATACTCTCGGGTTATGAATGTTTCACACGCTGCGGCACGTACCCCCGATGAACATTCCCCAAATGATCAAACCAGTCGAGCGGTTGGGAGGTGAACAGCTATCCCCTGCGGAAGTTGGCTATGAACGGTTCTGACCCATATCGCTTGGTTGGTAGATCCCCTGTTCTTGCCTGGATATGGCTTGTCCCCTATTATCAACTATTGATCAACTATTGATATATATATATATGTATATATCAAGTATATTGTGGGTAATACCCTTATCACTAGTTGATAATATCCTTTTCTGTGTGATAGTTATCCCCTGTTACAGTATCAACTATTGATCAGCCAATTCAGAAAGTAAACCATCCACCATGGCCATAATTGGTGGCTTGACCCATCCCCATGTCAAACATGTTAGCTATATTTGGTTTATTATATAGAGTAGGTTGGCTGGTAGTAAATTATTAACTATGCTAGTTACATCTAGTAATAGGAGGTATACTTATCTAGTTATATCTACTATTGTATAATATTTGGTGGTTTCAACCCGTATGAAAAATATGCTTGTCAACCAACCATTTGTTAATAAATACCAGGGAAAATAAAAAATGTTTGTAACAACCACCAGCCAGAGATATAGTTGGTTGCCATCCCAGATGAGCAGTCTAGCCACTGACCACGAGAACCTCTTGGTCCGCTCGCCTGCCATCGCTCAGTGGGTTTTAAGGCTAAACACCTCAAGGCTAATGCCTCGGACGGGGAGCCGGGAATCCCTGCTGGTGATATACAGGTTACAACAATCGCACTGATGGGATATGGTGGGTATAGCTTAGGGTAGTAAGTCATACCCCATCGTATGTCATATTATTTTGATTATGGGCAAACTACATTGAATTGACTGTAGTTACTTACTTGGCGGTTGGGTGCACTGGAATAGTGTGACAAAGGCCAGGTGAACACCCATTGGACATCTACCGTTATCATATATGGTATTGTTTGTATAGATCAATGCCCATCCCAAAAAATGGCCAGATTCCAACACTTAGAAGTGAGCCGGTCACGGGTCAACATTAGACTGGTTGGCCATTGCTATTAGTCCACCATCATAAACCATGGCTAGGATTCCCATCCCCTGGTAGGATTCTCATTGCATAAACCATGGCTAGGATTCCCATCAACCATCAGAGACCATAACAAACCATCATTAACCATGGAAGATTTGCTGGTTTCTCAAAATAGGAAACCTAAAAATTGGTTCGTTGATTACTAAAATGATTTCTATAAAGGATGATTTAGGGGTACCCCTATTTGAAAAATCCCCATTTCTTGCGATTGACTGTTACCAAAGGGTAGGATTCCCCCATGCGCCATGCAGCCCAAGCGGCTGAAAGTTCTTCAAGATGAACTTGTAACCTAAGGCGCAAGCGGAGCGACTTAATGGTGGTGGATGAAGGTTTCCAACTCTTGATGACGGTTGATAGTGTTTAATAACGGTTAATCATACATACTATTAAGGATGATCATGGTGGCTGATAGTGGTAAATGGTGGCTGATACTGGTTGATAGAGCTTAATGATGGTTGAGGATCAGTCGGAATGGTTAATCATCGCCAATCATGGTCAATGGTCGTGAAGCATCGTCAATGCTGGCAACACCAGAGTTTCTGGGAACCATGAGCGGGCTTGCAAGTTTGTCAGCAGTTGATGCTGGGCATATCCGCTGCAGTTGGAAGCTGATCCGGGCGGCTAGTCCAGCTGCCACCCTCGAAACTGGTTTACTAAACACGATCACAACTTGGGATTCATGGACCCACCCCTGGTGAACATCCAAGGGTCCTGCACTAGTCGAGCCGTTAGTAGGATCACTACTAACCCTAGCTTTTGGATGGTTGGTTCTGACACAGCCTACCTGGTAGAAATCACACACACCCTACGCAAGTCATAAAGCAACAGCAACAAGTGGTGTCACTTTTTCAGCCTTGTAGTCACATGGATCACTACGTGGCGTGGTTGGAAAAGGTTGGGGTAGCCTTCAATGGTTGGTTTTTCGGCTCTACCAAACCAAGCCATCGATGCTTACGGACCGTCAAACGGATGTTGAACTCGTAGTTAACTGATGATCAATGATTCAGTTAATGGCCAGTGATGGCTAATGGCTAATGATAGTGAATCCTGTCTAATCATGGTTAATGATGGTCAATGATAATCAATCATGGCTGATCATAGCTAACCATGGTGCATCATGCTGAATGATGGTGAACGATGCCAGTAAACTCATGTCATCTCCAACTGACCCGTCCCGTCGATCTTAGGAAGTCGCTACTCTCCCCAGCTGCGCTGGGCGCCCCGGGCGGGTGATCCCAGGTGGTTTCTCCGGTGGTTTTGTTGTTGAAAAATGGTGGGGAACCTTCGGATTCGATCACCTGTGGCGCCAGGGTCATGGGATTTGGCCGAGATCCCACAGATTCGCAGGATTCCAAGGGATGCGAATCTAATCTGAATTATCTTTCATTGATGATTTTAATCTGAATTATGCAATTTTTGATATAATGCATCTGTGTTGTTGAGGACGATCATCAATGGCTTAAACAAAAATAAGAGCAAGGGACCGTGGTCGTGTGCAAATAATACACCCAATTAGCGCTGCAAAAGGATGGATGGACAAAATGTTATAGGACACCGATGGTAAGAAATCAAAATTGGGGGATTGCATCACCATTAATTTTTGAGCATGATTGACCAACATCATTCTCCATTCTGTCCAGGCATTGTTCGTTACTAGCCATAGCACCCGCCAGTATCCGGAGGTAAACTCAGCCATTGTAAACCATTATTAAGGTCATCAATCAACCGTGATTAACCACTAGTAACCAGGTTATCAGCCAGTATCAGCGATTGTCAACCAGTTAACTCATCACTACTAAATATTATCAACCATTGTTAAAATCATCATCAAGTATGACTAGCAATTACCACCCACCAACTAAGCATTACCAACCATCATTATCAACCATCATGAACCATTATCAACCGCCATTTGCCATCATTATTTGCCATCAACTGTCACCCCACCATAAATTCATAGTCACCACGAACGCCATCACGCAGGCCCACCATTCTCAGGCATTGCCAGTCGCCAATTAATCGTCATTCACAATCAGTCTGTTACTATGCTTATCAACTCTCGTACTAGCCATTATGTTGCTGTGGTTACTGACCATCATTGACCAGTATATGGCTGTGGGTCAAAACCCTGCATCCCTGGTTCCCCATCATTGATGCCCACCATTAATCATTGTTTTCCCTATTGTTGCTGGTGGTTATCCACCATTATTGGTTGGGTAACTGCTTGACCCAGCTCGCCATACAGTTGGTATCCCCTATAAGTGTTAGTTATCATCCCCTATGATCAACCGCTACTAGCTATTTTTGTTGGTTAACTGCTTGACCCAGCTCGCCATATTACCATCTTAAATAAGCATCATGAGCGGTCACTAAACATCATTAAGCACCCATCGCTTGACCCCGGCACCTCCCATGAGATTGGCAGGGGCACCCCCGCCAGAGCATCGTCCTGAGGGACGGCTCACAATGGTTCATAGCCTCTGGTGGACTAAGCTAGAAATGGAGTAGTGATAGTTGGTTTTACAATTAGATGATATAACCTAAAATTGGTATAATTGGTGATTATCATCCATTTTAATAGGAAACCCGCTTGGAAACCAGCTGTTCATGGCGGATTTTCTATTGCCAGGTGAGTTTACCAGAGGGTACTGGCTTAATTTTGTTCATGGTGTGTAGTGAGGATAACAGGGCTTAATCACAATGATTAAATTGGTCGGTCGAGACTGGCTGGTAATGTCTAATCATATCTAATATATCTAATATTCAATAATGGTTCAAACAATGGTCAATGACAGTGATCGAACATGATTGATACAAGGGTCGATAACAGTGATACATTGCAATGGTTGATAGATCAAAATGATTGAACATGTTTGTATCACATGCGTCAATACTGGCAGATCATATATAGTGGTTGATGCTCTCTTCCTGACAATTAGTCCAATACTGGTTGATAAGTGGCTGAAGCCGGTTCAAAATCGTGAAGATGTTCTCACAATTGTGATAACTTCACAATGGTTGGTCATGACTGATGATGGCTAACAATGGCTATGGGTCAAAACCCTGTCCCCCTGGTTCCCCTACCATGAACCATAGTTTTCCAACTATTATTGCTGGTGATTATCCTCCATTAGTCGATTGAGTAACTGCTTGACCCATAGCCATATCCACTGTTGATGGTATCACTTGGTGTTCCCCAATCATCAACCATCATTAACCACCATTAACCATCACGAACCATCATTCACCACCATTAACCATCATCAACCATCATTAACCACCATCAACCATCATTAACCACCATCAACCATCACTAACCATCATTCACCACCACCAACCATCGGTGCTCATGGTAACTTTCCAGGTGTAGCAACTGCCCCGCAGCTCACATCGGCCCCTCGGGCTGTGGCAAGAATTTTCTTCACCACCTCCCCTTCGCTCACCGTCCTGGCCCCGGAGTTGTTCATATATGGCGAGCTGGGTCAAGCAGTTAACCAACCAACCAATGGCTAACAATAGCAGGTTAATGATTAATGATGGGGGATGATAACCAACCATAGTAGGGGATATACCAGCTATATATGGCCATGGGTCAAGCAGTTAACCAACAAAAATAGCTGGTAATGGTTGATAATAGGGGATGATAACTAACAATTATAGGGAATATATACCAACTGTATGGCCATGGGTCAAGCGGTTCACCAACCAATCATGGGGGATAAGAACAAACAAAACTATAGGAGAAACAATGGTTAATGATAGGGGAATCAGGGGGCCCGAAAAATGGTTGGTTTATTACTGTAAATGACTATTCATGGATGATTTCGGAGGGGGGGTCCCCTGTTTTGAGAAACCATCATATGAGTATGTGCCAAACATAGGGAGCCCCAAAAACCATTGGTTGAGAATAGATGTCCATTATGAATAGCCATAAGAATGGGCTTCATAATTTTGGCACATACCCATATGGGGTTTCTTAAAATGAGAAGCCCCTAAGCTATGGTTGGTTTACAACTATAAATGGTTGATTGGATGATTTGGGGGGTCCCCTAATTTGAGAAACACCCAATGCATGTATGGTGTATCCTCGAAATTGGTGGCTTCCCGCCAAATCGATCGTTTTGAAACTACTTGTGGAACCCCCCATCTACAAACATAGCCGTACGGTTAATCACCAAGCACCCAACCAGTTGGGATGATGTTACTCCAATCGAAACAACAATCGTAATACCGTAGCTGGTTGTCCATAGGAGATAACACCGACCAACAATCAAGAGCCTGCCTTTACACTTGCCGAAAAAGCGGGTTGCCCAATGGCAAATGGGCGCGCGATGCTGTATGTAGTTGGAATTTGGAGGGTTTTAACAATCTAAGACAAGAATTCGTTGCCAATCCCTGTTTTTCCTGGTTACTGTACCCCTTTTAACATCTGTTCTTACTGGTTTGTGTGCTTATCAACCCGAATTCTCCCCGTTCATTATCAAAGATAAAAGGAAAACTTGATGATCTCAACCCCCAAAAACTATCATTCACCAAGACTATCTTTTATTGGCCACTTCAAGTAGCATCCGGACGAACCCGAGGCTGCAATTTCGCAGGGGGGAGGCAGAGGTTCCTAAAAACATCTCAAGAATGTGCCTGGAAAGCCGGAAGACATGCAAGGGCGCAGGCCGAATCTGAGACAAGCGAGCCAGGCCACAGACCCGAACACACACGCAGAGAATGACGGCCGCAGAAAGGCAGCAATGAACAAACATGGTATGAGGTCCCAGCAAACGCACGCGCTGAGACAATCCAAGTTCCTTTGCAAGTGTCCGCAAGTCAAGAGTTGTGCTGGAATATGACATGCACAGCCGGCTGTGTTCAGGCGTGTCAGTCTTGAAATGCTCCCTGTGTTCTACCTTTGTCCCCAAACTTCCTTTTCAAAGTTCCCATAGTCATAGCATCCCCACACCAACATAGCATCCCTCAATACACCAACCAGTATGACCCCTACTTACAAGCGCAAGGATCCTTTTCTCAGCTGGCATTCTGGTGCCAACCAACTCCCTTCTGATCTGCGCCGCAGTCCTGTTCTCAGTCATCAATGGGGGGCTCTTGAGCCGCTCGCAGCGAAAGGGCGACGATGATTCGCTGGAGAAAGCGCAGGAATGGGTTGAGTGATGGTTAATGGTAGATCCGATCGATAATGATGCTGGCAAATGATATGCCAGGTATTTATTGGATATCATCTGGCAAATTAAACATCAAGGTATTTATTGGCCTACTATCATTGTAGCTACTTTTACTGGCAATTAACTGGATGCTACATCATTACTCTACTATTACTGCTAAATCATTCATGGGATATACCATTGGCCATTCACCATGACCGGGAATGGGATATCCCATTAAAAGATGCTTAATTCAGGGTAAATTGACGGCTACTTCACTATAATATGGCCAAGTGATGGCCCATCCACCTTCGCTTTTGCGGGTTCTGTGTTTGAGCAAACTAGACTCGCTTTTCAGTCGGACTTACTCGCTTTTGGGGATTTTCACTACTTCTCCCAACCAACCATTGCACAAATAAAAAGGTAATCAACGGTACTTTGTGCCGGGTGCTCATGTGATCACTTTAGAAAGCGATCATCAACCAACAACCATCATCAGCCATCATCAAGCATCATCAGCCATGATCAACCACACTTGACCATCATTAACCACCAGCAGTTCATTAATGGCTGCAGCTACCGTTGACCCACCGGGCCCGGTCGATCACCGCTGATCGGCCGATGGCTTCGGCCCGGACCGCCCTCAGGTGCTCTTGCAGTTGCAGCTGCTGGACTTGCTGCTGCCTCACGGTGCTGGATGAGGGATGGGCCATGAGTGATGAATGGATAATGATGGTTAATCTGGTTAACTAGCATCATGTGTTAACTAGCATCATTATTAATCTTTAACTATTGTCAACTATCAGCATGATTGATGATGATTGATGATGATTGATGATGATTGATGATAGTTAACTGGTATCATTGTTAATCTTTAACTATTATTAACTATTACTAGCGGTTGACTATTTTTAATGATGTCTGGTGGTTACAGTAACTATTTTCAATGGTGGTTAATAACAATGGTTCATGATGGTCCATGATGGTTAATGGTGGTCCATGATGGATAATGATGGTTAATTGTCATTACTGGTTAAGAATGGCTTGTTGATAATGGCAAGTAGCTGATGAATGATTGATGATAGTTGATGATGGCTGATGATGGCTGGCGATGGCTGGTGATGGTTGAGGGCTACTCATGGCTAATAAAGGTTGATGGTCCATGAGGAATAATTGATGGTTGATGAGGGTCAATCACGGTTAATTGGTGGTTAATTGATGGCTAATGGCTGATGATGGTTGAGGAACAGTTTGCTTATATACAATGCTAGTTTTACTTACTTACAAATGAGGAGAGATGACACAAAAGAAACCAACAAAATTAGTATCTCACGTTAGCTGCAAAATTGCCGCTGAATCCGCTGATAAACTGAAACTGAACAATCAACTCGTGATAACCAACCATGAGCTAAAACATGCCGAAACTTGCTCCGCCCAGTACCATTGCTCGAAACCAACACTGATTTCAATCAGCATGGATGGTCATCGTCCTGGTGAAATTGATAGTGATCGTAAATAACTCAGCGTCATTGTTGGTCATTATCCTGATTAATTGAGTCATCCTACTGGTAGTGATGATTTTTTCTGGTTCATTACCTATGACTATGACCTAAGGAGGTAAGAACTAACCCTTGAGACCTAGGATTTTTCTGTTGTTTGTTGCTCTCGAAGAGTGAATCACACCTCATTCTACCATGACACCTCGAGTGCACAAAACGCTGGTCATGGTTGAACGAATGGATAGTAATTAACCAATGTTGGTAACCATTGATTGACCAATTAACAATGGAATTAACAAACATTGGGTAACTAACTGATTATTCCTTAGTAGCATTATTAATAATTGGATTCCTTAATTGTTAATTGATAATTATTCCTTAGTTGCATCAGCAAGCTGCGGAGGGCTGATCAGAGTAGACCACGGGCTAATGCGAGTTATGTTATACCTCCGGGGGCACCTGAGTCCACCCCCGAGATTGGTTGTACCGGAGCTGGTGCGACTTCCCATGTGGCGAGCTGTGTCAATATTAACTAACCAATAATAAGGAAACCAATTATTGGTTAATGATCATCAATCATCATTAACCATTGTTTTCCTTATTATTGTTGGTTAATGATAACAGAACAATAACCAATAGTGGGTGAGTATAACTCCAACAATAATAAGGAAAACAATGGTTAATGATAGGAAAACATGTCGAAAATGCTTCGGTTTTGCCATGGAATGGATCTTCCTTGCTAAATGGGTATGGTTTCCGATGGTGGTTGACTGCGTGAACGAAAATCATGGCTGATTATAGAGGCTGATGACCAACAAATGCCAACAATGAGGGTTAAGAGTCGACCGAAAAATGTGCGATACATCTAACATTATCAGCAGAACCAAGAGTAACAAATCGCAGCCCAAAAAAAAACACCAGCAACCAACAACAATGGTGGCACTATGAGTCAAAAATACATCTGTCATCAGCAAATATCTATCATCCATTATCTTACGCTCAATGAGCCATGATCTGACTATCACCTGAGCATGATCCAACCATCACTCAACCATCAATGAACTATTCGTTAACCACTAATCAACCATCAGTCAGAAAACCACCTCTTTGGTCAACCATACGTCAACCATAAGTCAACCATACGTCACCCATGAGTCAACCACATCTCTCATCACTAACCACAAATCTTTCACCACATCTTTCACCATTTCTTTCACCACGGGATCCTTCCCACCCCCTGTGGGTGGTCCCCAACCCCATCGTTACGGATCCGCTCGGAGCACGGAGCCGTCTCGGAGCGCCTTTGAACGAGGTCCATGCGGATCGGCAGCATCTCGTCCGTCAGGATGCTCCGGAGCCGGGACTCCAACTCCTGGGGCCGGGGCGAAGCGTGGCGTGGCGGGGTCATCCGCGTCATCCGCGGCTTCACCAAGGCTTGGTCCATGGTGGATCAATGGTGGATGGATGGCAGTTTCATCCATGGCAGATGGTGGATCAATGGTGAATTCAAAGCTATATGAAGGGTGAATCAATGGATTTATGGTTCATATATTATGTTCATGTTCATATCAACTGTTTATTACGGATGATGCGTGGTTCTTTAGAACGATGAAGGTGGCTGACCATAACTAAACCACGAAGGTGGTGATTCAACGGTGTTTTCGACCAGGATGAAGGTGTCTGATCAAATGAAATCTAGCACAGTTAAGCCATTCGTTGATACTGATGGCCGGGAGCATGATTAAGCCACTCGTAATAGCTACGGTATTCCTCATGATTAATGTGATTCGCCACTGCTATGTAAGTATTTTACCAAAGAAAGTTTGATCACCAGTAATTTATTGGCCGGTGTTTCTTGACCACGCAATGTTTTAACAATGTTTACACAATTAACTGGCTGGTTCCAACCTGGACCAACCATTATCAAGCACTAATCACCATCATTCAACCATTTGGCAACCATTTTCAAACATTGACCATTAGTAGGCTGGTTCCAGGCGTATAAACCCATCCTAATAAATTAACCATGATTGAACCATTATTAACCACTATTAAGCACCACTAACCATCATTATTAATCATCATTAACCATCATTAACCATCATTAACCATCATTAACCATCATCAACCATCATCAACCACTACTAAGCACTACTAACCATTGTAAAGCCATCATTCCAACAACCACATTGCCATTCCCATGTTCCCAGCTGGTCATGTCGTTGTTCCCGTCCTCACGGAGCACTTGTCGTACCTGAAACGAGCCGCTGCCCCAGGGGACGAATGACAGCTGCTTGCAGGTTGATCAAGGATGGTTGGGTGATGATTACTGGCTTGGTGATGGCTAGATAATGGCTAAATGATAGCTACATGAAGGCTTCGTGATGGCTAAAGCATGGCTAGATAATGCCTAAATGATGTCTCAATGATGTCTCAATGATGGCTAAATGAAGGCTAACTAGGCCAAATGATGGCTAAATGATGGCTAAATGATGGCATGACTGACCATTACCATCCACAATCATGACCTATCTGGCTCACTAGCTCGCCCTATATCGATGCTGAGCTTCGCCATCATCTAGGAAACATTGACCCTCATGTGGCCATCACTAATCGTCATTGATCCCGAGATCAATGATTCACCATCATTAAACCAACCTTCAATTGTTATTTATCCCTCATGTTAAACAACGTTCACTAGTCACCAATGTCATTAGCCCAAATCGTTAAGTGTCATCATTAACCAGAATCATTACCGTGAACATTATCATATACCATTCGCATCAACCATCATTTAGCCATCATCAACCCTCAGTCAACCACCTGATTCACCACTATAGCACTATAGTTCACCATTAATGAAGCATCATGAACTCTCATCATTTAACCATCGCTCAGTTAATCACCTTATTGTTAGTTATGGCTAGACTCCAACCATCATCAACCATCATTTAGCCACCATTAATTTGCATTAACCATCATGTTCACCAGCATTTAACCATCAGTTCACCATGGTTATATGCCCCAATCACTAATCATCATTTAGCCATCTGTGACCATCATTAACCCTTTGCAAACCACCAATCATCAACCATCAGATTCATCAACCATTCTCAACCATCATTTAGCATTAAGTAACCATTAATCATTAATCACTATTCACCATTATCAAGCATTAGAAACCATTATCAACCACTATTCACCATTTGTAACCATTATTAACCATCAATTCACCACAAGTAACCATCATTAACCACTATTACCCACTATTAACCATGGCTTAACCGCTACTAACCATGGCTTAACCCCCATGGATTCACCCCATGGCCTTATCGCCGCCCATGGCCCATGGCGAAGCCTCCAACACCACGCGCTGAAGCCCACGCAGCTGCATCTCCTTCCGCGGTCGCTGGGGGCAGATTTGCTTTACAAAAAGGGTTGGTGACCCGTAGTAGATGGTATCGCAGAGGTATTATTGTAATAGTAATTAATGGTATTAATGGCAGATTTTATTTAATTCTTGTTTTATGTAGTCGTTCATAATGTTGGTTTCTGATTAGTGTAACCCCCCCTAAAGTAATGAAAATAGATGAAACCAACAGGTAGATACTAATCAGAAACCAACATTAATGGTGACCCGTAGTAGATGGTGAATAGTGATTAAGAATTACTAATTAATATGGTATTATTAGTAAGCCCCTTTGTAAATCAACACGTTTGCTATATGATGTTTTACTGTCAATAATTAAGATTGCTTTTATTACTATTGTAAATCATGTGTTTTTGTTACCAGAGAATCAAAAAATTGATGAAATGGTAGGCTTTTACCATTAGCATTGGCAAATGCTTTAGTGAATTCACCATTCGGTTTTTATTACTGCAAATGGTTTGGCTTTATACTGATCATAGTATGTAATGATCAGTGGTAATCCTCAAGCCATTAGGTGTTTTAGGGCTGCCCCTCTTTGAGGGTACCACTGTGGCTTGGCACATACCCAACCATGGTGAACTGATAGCTGGTACTGGTTGATGGTTGCTCACCCTTGGCCATGGTGCTTTGCTAAGGGTTAATGATGGTCAATGATGGCGATGATTAGTGAGCGGGTCATATAAGCATGGTGAACTGATGGTTGAATGCTGGTGAACATGGTGATTAATGGTAGGTAATGATGGCTAAATGATGGCCAATTGATGGTTTATTGATGCTTATCATGATGTTTCTTGGCTATTTGATGCTTATTTAACGGTACTTGTATGATAATGATGAATGAGGGTTAATTGGCGATTTCATAGTGTTTATGGTGAATGATGTTAAACTATGGCTGGTAATTAAGGATTACTGATGGTGATTTAACAGTTGATCACACTTCATTCTAAGAATGATCATACAGCTATAGTTTCCAAGAGCTCATATCCCCAAGTAGCTGTTTGGTCATTGACCAAGCAACAATCCGAAATATCCCAAAGGAACCATCCCAAATAACCAAGGTATAACTGACAATAATGGGGGTATATTACTAACAAAGAAAGGGGTATGACCACTGGCCCAATGGCTGCCAAAGTGAACCCCCAAGAATGGGAGTGGTTCACCAACGAGAATAGGGGTATAAGCAGAAGCTACCAAGATCCCAAATGGGGGTTTCTCAAAATCGGGGAGCCCCCAACTCATCTAATGTTATAAAACCATTTGTAGTAATAAACCATTCATTTTTGGGGTTCCCAATTTGGTGGTTTCTCAAAATAGGGAACCCCAAAAATCGTTGGTTTATTACTACTAAATGACTAATAATGGATGATAACTGGGGGTACCCCAATTTTCCCATCATTAACCATTGTTTTCCCCATTACTGTTGCTTAATATTGATGGTTAACTGCTTGACCCATTCCCATTTTCGAGAAACCATCAATATTAACCATCATAACCAATTATTGGTGGATGTAAACCATTTATTACTAATAGTAATAACCATTTATAGTAATAAACCAATTTTCGAGAAACGACCAACAAGGAGCCCCTGATCGTTCTGGAATCCTTCGGCGCGGGAGCTGGCCTTCTCCTTCTCAGGATCCGGAATGAGATCTGAGTCGCTGGTGCTTGGGAAAGCCCGTTGCGGCGAGGAGCCGCCGGGCGACCAGGGTGAAGGATGGTTCGACGGTTGAGGGATTTGGTTTCGACATCTAAAGGTGCCAATCAAAAGCCAACCATACTCGACCAACCAAACCAATCAAACAAGCCAACCAAAACAGCTCCAACCCACGCAGTCGGCTCTGAGTTCGCCCGCTGTCGCCACTGGAAGCGCGAGTTTGCTCCGTGGACCTGCCGCTGGATGTGCCATGTCCACGGCTCGTAACAATGCCCCCATGGTTTCGTAATGGGGTTAGTGAACCGCTACCAAACATGACGGGTTCCATGGTTTCTGCGGGTTAGTTCAGCTACCTGGTCTCTATGGAGTATAAGCTACCTCATAGGGTTCTATAAGCAGTGACTCCAGCTGATGTCCATTGTCATGCGGCTGGATGTGCAGCTGGGCTTAGCGAAGCCATGGTCAGTTGCACCCGTCATGTTTGGTAGCTGAACTAACCCTGTTACGATACCATGAAATTGGTTCCTAGTTGCGAGCCGTGCACAATCATCATCATCATCATCATCATCATCATCATCAGCAGCAGCAGCAGCAGCATCATCATCATCATCATCATCATCATCATCATCATCATCATCATCATCATCATCGGCCATCACTCATCGTACCATTTCGGATGCTTAACCCTTAGCGGTCTGACCACAAACCAACCATGGCAAAAATCCTTGTTTTTGTTCTGAGTTGGTGAAAAACCCCTCGTTAGTCAACCACTCTGCTGCTGGTTCACCCTTAACTAACCATCTGATTGAACCATCATTTATCAGCCATAGTTCACCGTCATGGTGTTATACCCTTAGCTTACCATCTCACCACCTTAGTCCACCTGGGGATAACCTGCCATAGTTCACCACCAAAAGTTGGCTAACCCTTCGTGGTCCACCCGTGTCATGCCTCTTTTCCACCACTGTGGACGGAGCCGGGGCCATAGGACCTGCGGGAACCCCCGCCATTTCCGCCCCGCGACGCAATCAATGTCCGACAACCAGGCTCTCGATAGTAGAAATAAATTGGGGGAAATGATATAGACTGATGTAGAACGATGATTGATGATGGTTGATGATGGCTGATGATGGCCGATGATGGCTGATAATGGTTGATGATGGCTGATAATGGTTGATGATGGCTGATGATGGTTGATGATGGCTGATGATGGTTGATGATGGTTGATGATGGCTGATGATGGTTGATGATGGTTGATGATGGCTGATGATGGTTGATGATGGTTGATGATATCCAAAAAATGGTTCAACAATGTGGTTTGATGATGATGAACTGGTTCATGATGCTCAATAATGATGGTTAATCAAGATGGTTAATGATGATGGTTCATATGGCAATCACGGCTTTCATGATGCTTAATGAAGTCTAATGATGGTTTCAAAAGAAGGTTGACAGTTGGTTGGTTGCTTAATGATCGGGTTAACCTGCTAAGGATCGTTGTTGATTATTCACCTGACTGCAAACCATGATCAACCATCATTAACAACCATGTTTGTTAACAATTATGAGGCAACAGCCAACCATGGGGCATTATCAGGTTACGGTTAATATGATAATCAACAGGTTAGTGATGGTAGCAGGTAAGCTGTTGATTATCATTAACCTCTTGATCATCATATCAATTGTCATCAACCTGCTACCATCAGTAACCTGCTGATTATCAACCATGATTAATGATATCATAACCATTATCAGGTGACCATTATCATCATCAACCATGTTCAAGATTGTTTAAGCATCAATCTTCACCCATTAATCACCACCAAAGCATCAATATTGACCCATTAACCATCATTAAAGCTTCATTATTCACCCAGCGAAGCTCTTGATTGATTGATTGATTGATATTGACCATTGTTTTCCCTATGAAATTGTTGGTTATTATCCCCCATGAAATTAGTTGGTGAACTGCTTGACCCATAGCCATGTAGTTGGTATATATCCCCTGCAATTGCTAGTTCTCATCCCAGATTACCCAGCTAAACCAGCTATGAACCATTACCAACCAGTATAATCCATTATTGTCGATTGCTAACCACTATTAACCAGCTATTAACCAGCTATTAACCAGCTATTAACCTGGGAGAAATAGCTGGTTGTCCGCTATTGACCAACTATTAATAACCAGTTAAAATAGTGGTCAATAGCTGGTTAACAGCTATTATGCTTGACCACTATTAACCAGCCACGTTTGTTGCTTCACTGCTTGACCCGGTCGCTCCATGGTGAACGCGCCTCCATGGTGCCTCAGGGCTCCAGCCCACCTAGCGAAACCGCTGATGAACCATGGCTGTTGTAGACGGCTCATTAGCAACAAGTGGTTAACAACAACGGCCATTGTTTATAAGAATGGTTATTATACATTGTTACATTTTAGCGTATTGGTTAACAATAATGGTTAATAACAATAATAATAGGTTCATAGCCACAATAATAATTGTTAGTAATTGTAACCTATTGGTTAACAATATAAAAACACAATAGTTGGTCAATATCACGTTTATATTACAATGGTTAGTCTATTACAATATCAATTAATAAGCAACAATAGGTTAACAACGGTGAATAATGGTTGACAACAATAAGATCAATAGTTAATAAGACCAATAGATAATCACCGGTTTATAACCTATAGTTATCAATGAGCAACATAGTTAAACCAATGAACCTATGAACAATGGTTACTAACAATAGCCATTAACAAACCAATGAACCTATTGGGGATTAACAATTGTTATATTGTCAATAAGACCAATACTTAGCAATGGTTGTTTGTTTTGCCAATAGCTCAGCTATTAAGGCAGTGCCTTGTGCCGCCATGCAAGTCGAAAAATGGTTGATAACAATGATTGATAACAATAAGCAACCGTAATAGGTTGATAACAATAACCGTAATAGGTTGATATCAATGGCCATTACATAACGGTAATAGGTTGATAACTATGGATAATCTAATGAAAATCGCAACTCACCATCAGAGTAGCTTAGTAGCTTTGCTAATAGGGATTTCAAACATGGTGTTATTGGGTACCTAATCATGTGATTAACCATTTAGTCGCATGAATCAACCATGATTATGGGGCACATTGTGAGAAATCACATGTATCATTTCCGGGTTATACTGATTACATGAAGTTGTTTCTCAAAATCGGGAAGCCCTAAAATTGATGATTTATTACTATAGAAGTTTAATACAATACAAAGGATGATGTGAGGGTATCCCGTACCCCTATTTTGAGAAACACCCATATGGTCAACTAGAAATGAATCCGGTTAAGTATGGTGACTACTATGGTGATTTCTGTGGTGATTACCATGCTTAACTAGTGATTAATCATTAATTACTCTTTATCAATCTAGTGATCGACATTGATCTACACTACAATCAATGATTAACCACTGGAGGAACTAGCGATTGATCATTACGATTGGTTACCAAAAAAGAATAAATCATCATAACTTTATGAACTAGTTAATTGACTGGCGATCAGTTCTCGTAGTGATTGATCATAATGATTAACATTAGTATCACTCAACGACTAGTGGGTGAACGACATACATTAACTGCATAAACATGATACAACTACAAACTATGATGTTATCATACAGCTCCACACTGTACGGATACTGTATCAATATGACACAAGTAACTACTGACCTCTTCGTGAAGTACGAGCAGAAAGACTAGCATTCCATGAATGATTGAAATAATATCATACACTACCATTAATAACTACTGGTGATTTCTTCCCATCTTTAATGTTTACTCATATTATAAATAATTCTAAACCAGTACCACGGCTGATTAACCTGTATATAACCAGTATAATGACTATCAACCACATATAATGGTAATAGTAGTTAGTTAATTACAGCTACAAGACCTACTATGCACCATATACAATTGTAATAATCATTGCTTTTGATGGTGAACCATGATCAAAATACACGTATTATTGTGATGATTATTGCTATAGTTCTTACTAAGCAATGTTCAACCACTATGGAAAACCATGACTATTACTTCATTTGATGAGTATCATTTTTTTGTTAACCATTGATGGTCATAATAGTGCTGATCATGAATCCATGGCTGATAAGAGCGGTCATTGTAGATCATTGTAGGTTGCATAAATGGCCAGCCATCAACCATCATTGTCTTCACGATTGGAAATGATTATGACCATCAAGTATCAAATGTGACCATCAATTGGCACATGTGTTGTTGCAACCATGAAGATCAGTGGTTGTGCAATGGTTATTGTAGTGGCTATAACAGGTTATACAATTCTCATGGTCTTAAACATGCGGATTCTAATGGTTGTAATCATGGTCGATGGTTGAGACTGGTTTGATCGAGGGGAATGTTCGTGATGTGGCCGTTATCATGGTTCATAGCAGGGTTCAGGTTGATAGTCCTTTCAAATATGATGTTCTTTTGCATCGTAAAGAAATGATGAGCAATGGTAAATGATAGTCAATAAATGGTTTCACACTAGTTCATCAATGATTTAACAGTGGCAAAAGTGATCGATCAACCACTAAGGATAAGAATCAACCACACAAAGCAACAAAGAAAGCTGTGTCACTGGGTTGGTTAATGACAAAATCTACAGAAAACCCTTGTTTTGACCCACCAATTCTAGGTGTTCCTGTAAATTTTCCTCTGAACCATTTCTGGGATGGTGGCTCATGCTTCTGCGGCGTCAGAAAATCGCTCCCAGCTGGGGTGGTGCTACCAGCTGCACTTGGTGACTCTGGGTGTCCACAGGCGACCCCCCATCCATCCATGGGTGAGACTTCCCACGTTAAATTTCCGTCGGTTTTGGATGGTTGGGGCACCCACCAGTTGTGGACAAGCCGCCATATGATGCGGTGGGCCTCCAGGCGCAGCTCCCTCCCAGCTGTTCACCACTCCACCAAGGGACATGCCATCCATCAGAGCGGGCCCAGGTGCGCCCCGATGCGAAAAAAACCGGCGCTGCGGTGCGGAGACTGTGACCCAAGCGGTGGGCAACGCTGCTTGAGGCGTGGCCCAGGGTGAAGGTGCTGTGGGTGGTGGTCATTGGATGGTGAATGGTTAGCTATAGGATGATAAGCTTCTAGTTTAGTAGGGTATATGATGGTCAGTGATCGGTCAGTGATGGGCGAGAATGATGGTGGTGATGATGGTGGTAGTTGTGATGGTGATGATGATGATGATGATGATGGTGGTGATGGTGATGATGGCGGTGGTGGTGGTGGTGGTGGTGGTGGTAGCGATGATGATGATGATGATGATGATGATGATGATGATGATCATGATGATGATAATGATGATAATGGTGGCTATGATGATGATGATAATGATGGTGGTGATGATGATGATGATGATGATCATGATGATGATAATGATGATAATGGTGGCTATGATGATGATGATAATGATGGTGGTGATGATGATGATGATGATGGTGATGGTGATGGTGATGGTGATGATGATGATGATGATGATGATGATGACGGCGGTGATGATGATGATGATGATGATGATGATGATCATGATGATCATGATGATGACAATGATGATAATGGTGGTTATGATGATGATAATGATGGTGGTGATGATGATGATGGTGATGGTGATGGTGATGGTGGTGGTGATGATGATGATGATGATGATGATGATGACGGCGGTGATGATGATGATGATGATGGTGGTGATGGTGCTTCTCATGACGTTTGATGATCATGATTCATGACGTTTCATGATGCTCAATGATCTTGATTCTGATTGTTGATGATTGATGATAGTTAACTAGCTTTATTGTTAATCATTAACCGTCATTAACTATTATTAACTATTATGAATGGTTGGTGATTGCTGCGGGTGTGAATGGTGGCTGAGGGCTGGAGACCTACGCCGGTCACGTGCCTGGTTCCCACGAAAACAGGTGGCAAAGTGGTTCTAATCACGACAGTTGGTTCTATCCGGTGGTTCTCACTGGTTGGGGTATGCCAACTGTTGATAACAGTTGGTTCTACTCAATACCAATACCAATACCAATACCAACTGGTTATAACCATTAGTTCTGCCACTTGTTTCACCAGGTTTGCTGCTTGGGGATCCTGAATACCACTGGTTGTATCACCTGGATCTTCAGCATTCTCCCCATGGCTTTCTAATCGGAGGAGGCTCCAAGCATTAGTTGTGCCAACGCAGGTTGTGTCTGGGTCAGTTCAACCTGTACCCCTGGTGTACCATCATTAACCATTGTATTCCCTTCAAAATTGCTGCTAATTTTTGCACCATAAAATTGACTTTTCGATCCTTGACCCATGGACATATCGCCATGACTCATGTTCTGAGTCCAAGGAATATCAACCGATTAGCTCAATCTGACCGTGATGTGAGTATGCTTCAGCGTTGGATGGATGGTGCAACGATTCAACCAACAAAGCAAGCAACCAAGCAACCAAGCAAGCAAGCTAACTAACCAACCAAGCTGACCAAGCAGCTAAGCGACCAAGCAACCAAGCAACCAACTAGTGGGGCTGGTGATCCCACGAAAGGTGGTGCTCCGCAGATCCGCAAGCTGGCTGCTTGACTCGGTTGGTTGGTTAACGTGTAGCAAGCAATGATAATGGTAGGATATGACCAACGACCATGGTGGTCTATATATCTATGTAAATATACATACATACATACATACATACATACATACATACATACATACATACCATACCATACCATACCATACCATAACATAACATAACATAACATAACATAACATAACATAACATAACATAACATAACATAACATAACATAACATAACATAACATAACATAACATAACATAACATAACATAACATATAATAACATAACATAACATAACATAACAAAACAAAACATAACATAACATAACATAACATAACAAAACATACATACATAACATAACAAAACATACATACATAACATCACATAACATACATACATACATCACATAACATACATACATAACATACATTACATACATTACATACATTACATACATTACATACATTACATACATTACATACATTACATACATTACATACATTACATACATTACATACATTACATACATTACATACATTACATACATTACATACATTACATACATTACATACATTACATACATTACATACATTACATACATTACATACATTACATACATTACATACATTACATACATTACATACATTACATACATTACATACATTACATACATTACATACATTACATACATTACATACATTACATACATTACATACATTACATACATTACATACATTACATACATTACATACATTACATACATAACATACAATACATACATAACATACATAACATACATAACATACATAACATACATAACATACATAACATACATAACATACATAACATACATAACATACATAACATACATAACATACATAACATACATAACATACATAACATACATAACATACATAACATACATAACATACATAACATACATAACATACATAACATACATAACATACATAACATACATAACATACATAACATACATAACATACATAACATACATAACATACATAACATACATAACATACATAACATACATAACATACATAACATACATAACATACATAACATACATAACATACATAACATACATAACATACATAACATACATAACATACATAACATACATAACATACATAACATACATAACATACATAACATACATAACATACATAACATACATAACATACATAACATACATAACATACATAACATACATAACATACATAACATACATAACATACATAACATACATAACATACATAACATACATAACATACATAACATACATAACATACATAACATACATAACATACATAACATAATATGTATATATATATATGTGCGTGTGTAGACTTATGGATATCTAAACATTTTCTATATATATGAATATATATATATATATACATATATACATATACATATATATATATATATATCAACTCCAACTGGTTGGGGTTGGCTGGCTTGTTCGGTTGGCTGGTTTGTTCGGTTGGCTGGCTTGCTCGGTTGGCTGGTTTGTTCGGTTGGCTGGTTTGGCCGGTTTGTTCGGTTGGCTGGTTTGTTCGGTTGGCTGGTTTGTTCGGTTGGCTTGCTTGCGAACTACCAGTCAGAATGGTGGGATATGATCCACAACCATGGTCAAGGGCCCCTTGCGTACCCCAGCTATGAATCAACCCTCAACCACGACCCTGCACTGGTCTTTCGCTGTTGAGATGTGAATAACCATTCATTTCCGGGATTATTCGTAATGTAATGACCCATCTTTATACTGTATCTTGACCATCAACTAACCATCAATCAATCAATCAACCATGATTAACCACTATTAACCATGATTAACCATGATTAACCCATGATTGACCACTATCAACCATTATTAGCCCATATTTCAACCATGATATCACCATGGTGGGATACATCCTGACACTGCGTGGTTGGTTGGTTGTCTCCGCTGGTGGATGCCTCGAACAGCTCTTGAATTGGGGACCTCCACAGCTGCCGGGGACACCATGGTAGGGATATGTGCATGAAGTGAATCACAAAAACTCATCATGAGGATCAAATAGAAACAAATAGATCAGCAAGAAGGATCAAAAAAATCCTATAGATCAGTAAGAAGTACAGTGAGGATACTTTGCTTTACCTTGCACTTCACATGCTATATACACGCTATTTGAGGCAAATTGGAGCTAGAAGCCTGCATTTTACATGCTTTGTGCAGCATTTTGGAGCCAGCACCTTGCATTCTATATGCTAGTTGTCGCATTTAGGAGCCAACCTGTCATTTCGCACAATACGTGTAGCAATTTGGAGCCAGGACCTCTCATCTCACACCATATGTGCAGTATTTTGGAGCTAGGACCTCTCATCTTACACCGTTTTTGCACCATTTTGGAGCTAGGATCTCTCAACAATGTGTGCAGCATTTTGGAGCCAGGACCTTTCACTTGACATCGAATTTGGAACACTTTGAAGCAAAAAACTACTATGGCACATGGAACTTGCAACATGTTTTACTGACACTTTTCGATTTCCATGGCATCTGCAATATGTGTGAGCTAAACCCCATTCATCTGTTGCTTTTGGAGATGCTGTTGCTGTTGCTAGAGCTGTCGCTGCTGTTGCTGTCGCGGTCGCGGTCGTTGCTGTTCTTGCCGTCGCGGTCGCGGTCATTGCTGGTGCTGTTGCTGGTGCTGGTGCTGTTGCTGGTTCTGTTGTTGTTGCTGCTCCTGCTGCTGGTGTTGTTTCTTCTACTCGTGCCATTGCTCCTATCCTCAGCGTCCTTTGGGGTGCTGCTAAAAATGGCATGTGGGGTATTGAAAACATGATGCAGATTTCGTGGTGGGCACAGCGCGGGAGGGGGGATCCGAGGGGCGTGGCACATCCTGCAAGTACGACTCAAGCACAATGATCAACATCAATCAGCTCAACTATGCTTGTTTCTAGCTATGGTGAGACAGTCATGCTTGCGCCTGAGGGAAAACTGGACTGAAGGAGCCAAGTTTCACCAGTGCATGACTGGAGGTCTGCCTGTTTGGGACATACTGGAAATATCTGGAAATCATAGTTTGTGTTGAAAATCCCATTGCAAATTGATTTGTTGAAACAAGTTGGTCTATGAAGCCATTTCGGCTTTGTCGATAAACAACCACTGTAAACTACTACGCAGCTAGCCGACCTTAGCAATGGTTGCGAACGCAACCCTGAACCATCATAAACCCTCATCAACCCAACCATGATTGCCCATCCTTAACCAGCATCAACGGTACCAAGTGTAAGCACCATCATTTTCAATGTCTTGCTTCCTGAGACTACCATTCTTTGCGAGACTTTGTGCCTTTGAATCAGAAAAGGTTGGCTCTCCATCCTACTGAGGTCCACGAGCGGCCAAACCCGCGTCTTGCTGGGGGATGGCTGGTTTCATTAGTCTCATTGGAATGGGTGCAAGTGGATGGGTTGATCTTCACACTTTCCACCACGAGGCAACACATCAACGAACACAAGTCATTCCAAGGCAGCTATTCCACTGGTGGAACCGTGTCATCAAGTTTCTGAACGAAAACAATGTGAAGGACACTAGTCTAATCATAAGCCCGCATACGTTTGAAACTGCAAAAAACATGGCAGCAAACTCCCGCAACTTGCATGGTTACTTTGCCACCATTGCTTTCCAAAGCGCAGCTGGCCTGTCAGATGAACTGGAAGCCTTCAGCCGGAATGGCAAGCCAAGCCATATGAACCAGTGAACTTGGGGCAAACCAGTCGAACGATCATGACAAAAAGCCTTGCACTTGTCGGGGTTCCAAAAGCAAAGGCATGTGGAAACTTTCTGCACAATTCAACTTTTTTGCAAACACGCGCACACACACACATGTATATATATATATATATATAGTTTTCAATTGTTAATGTGTCAAAATAAGAACGAACATGTATATATAGATAAATAAAGATATACATATATATATATATATATGTATACATGTATACCTTTTATGTGTATGTACATGCTGATTTCTAAGCATCCCCTAATAAATCAAGTAACATCCCATGGCAAACAAGTGCCTGGTTCATGCTGGGAAATCAGCTGCTTGGTGTAGCGCTTGGTGTAGCGCTTGGTGTAAGACTGTTGGCCAATTTCCCGTATCAACTCGTGCGGGTACTTGCTATCAGCCGTGGTCGATCAAGGGCGTCACTGCAAATCTCAACCCTGGCCATTTAGTGTTTGTTATCCACCAAGTTTGTCCAGCTCAGTGGCGGATGGTTTCTATGCAGTTGTTAAGCTTTTGGTAAGAATCATCCAGTGGTTAAGTTGCTGGATGCTATTGCTGATTGACCTCCATCATCCACCAAGTGCATCCCCGATAAAACACAGGGGAAAAAGGGATTGTGCTGCACTGCTGTATATCCACATTGCTGATTAGAGGTGTCGTTGGTACAGGTTATACCATGATGTATTACCAATATTTGTTTGCCACATCTATCCCTGACATTGACATCCATGATTCACCATTGATACCGTGTATGCCATATCTCTACCATGATCGATTAATGGTTTACCCCATATCTCTGGCATATCTTGTTTGCAAATCCTCCAGTTAATTAACCATAAAAATAGAAATAAAACAACCATAACAATTTGGGGGTCCCCAAACTGACTTGAGAAACCCCCAGCATATCTCTACCAGGTGGTTGCGGAAACGCTACGATAGTCGTCCCAACCGTTACGGTTCGGCCACAACCGCAGGATTCGCCGCCGCCTCACTGGTCAGCGGACGATGACGAGGATTCGAGCCTCGGCGCGACGGGTCCATGCGACGGGTGGATGCGACGGGTGCGGGTGGGTTTTCTGAGCTAAGGATGGTGAGTTACAGCTGAGCTAAGGATGGATTAAGTGATTGGTGAATGAGCTATGGATGGTGAATTACAGTGGTTAATCACGGATCATTCATGGGTCAATCTGAATTACAGTAGTTCATCATGGATTAATTCTGGATTGGTGATGGGTGAATAGGTTGAGGATGATGAATTACAGTAGTTGATCATGGATTCATTCTGGATTATTCATGGATCAATCATGGATTCATCATGGATTGGACACGGATTACTGATGGATTACTCATGGATTCATCAATGCTTGCTTGATGATGAATGATTAATAACTGATGTTTGGTGCTAATGATCATCGATCATGGTGGCTTATAGTGGTTGAATGACGGTTTAACGATGGCAAATTACAACGGCTAATCAACGACTAGTCGATGGTCACGTTGAGTTCACGATGATGGTTTATCATCGGCCAGTGGCTGCCAGTGGCTGGTTGCATTGTCACCATGAAATATAATGGCTTATGGTGGTTGGTAATGGTGAATGATGGTTGATGATGGTGAATGCTTGATGATGGCTAGTAATGTTTGAATGATATTTGTTGATGGTTGCTGAATAGAACCAAACACAGGGTATGACTAGTGGTTGATGGTGGCTAGTAATGGTGAATGATGGCTTATGATGATGGAAATAAACTGTCCATGCTGGCTTATAATGGTTGATGGTGGTTGATAGTCGTTCATGCCGCATGGTATCGGCTAACGATAGTGGTTACTATAACAATGGCTAATGAATGCTGGCGACGGTCCATAATGGCCTATTACAATGGTCAAGGGCGGAGAGAATGGTAGTAAACACTGGCTAAACGGGATAATGCCTAACAACACCAACGACGACGATAACAGTAATAACAGCAACACAAGCAAGACCAACCAACCAACCAACCAACCAAGCAATCATTCAACCAACCCACCCACCAACCAACCGACCACAACCAGTAAATTTAGAATTCAAAAAACAACAAAGCAGCCAGAACAAGAACACGACCTAGTGATGACAAGGACAAAAACAAACCAAAGCCAACGAGGAACGACCAACAATAACAGCGGCCGCCACCAGCACCGACAGAAACATATCAATCAGGAAAAGTTTGTTTCACCAGCAAGCAACTTCATGAAATATTAATCCAGCAGGGTTTAACGACCATCAATGAAGCAGTGTCTCCAAACAAGCTTCCTCAGCCTGTGGATTTCAAAGCTGCTGCTTGCCACACTGGTGGTGAGGCCTCCGGATGCCTCCTGATGCCTCCGGATGCCTCCGGATGCCTCCGGGCCTTTTGACAAAATGGGGGTTGCCGTTGGCCCGTTCTGTCAACTAGCTGATAAACCATCAATTCATCATCAATTAAGCATGACTAACCATGAATCTAACCATCAACAATCAACCAACCAAATCATCAACAAACACTTAGTTCCAGATTCATGGTTAATGAATCATGGTTAATCAACTGACCATCATTCCAAACCATCTAACCATCAACCATTCAACCATCCACCACATGACAAACCATCCTTCCTAACCATCAACCATATTACTATCCATCATCGTCATCAACCATCAATTAACCATCAACCATCATTACTAAGCATCTACCCATTCAACCATGAATCATCATGACTAATCATCTAGCATCATCCAAGCACTGAGCGTTATTAGTAACCAGAAATACCCTTAGTTCCACAAATGAACCATTTAACCATCATTACTAACTAACCATCATCACTAACCATCAGCACTAGCCGCGAAATCAACTAATTGGAAACTAACCAACCAGTAACTAACCATCACTACTAACCATCAACCATCATTACTACTCAATCAACCATCAACCATTCAATCATCATTACCAATCAATGAGTCATCAATTACTCACCTTTATTACTAACGACCATTACTAACCACTATTACTAACCATCGACCAAATTACCAATCAATGAGTCATCATTGGTAATGACATGTAATGACTACCCAACTCATCAGCGCCATCAACTGTTAGCCAGAACTAACATCTATCACTATTATAACTAAACATCATAAGAAACCAACCATCATTACCAACACAGTAACTAACCATCATTACCAGATCTTCCCCATCCACTTCACTTTGATCATCATTACCAACAATCTAACCATTCATCACCACCAACTCCACCCAGTCTCTGCTGCACTTGGGCCATCGGACTCCGACAGGCCATGGCCTGTCGCACCTTTTGGAAGCCCCGCGTGCAGCAGAGACCTGGCGACCGGGACACGCCCAGGCTGCTGGTTGGTGGTGGCTGTGGTTTATGATGCTTCAGAGCGCTTAACAATGATGAATGGATGGCTGATGGTTGATGAATGGATGGCTGATGGTTGATGGTTGATGAATACTCAATGGATACTTGATGGATACTTAATGGTTGATGGTTGGTTATTATTGATGGTCATTAGTGATGGTTGATGGATACTTAATGGATACTTGATGGTGAATTTAAGCTGAATTGATGATTCATCAAGTTGTATCAAGTCACCAACCATACTACTACCCATGATTCACAATCAACCAACAAATTGACAATTCACCCATTCTCAAGTTTACATGATAGTTTCTCAAAATAGGGGTACCCAAAAATGGCTGGTTTATTGCTATAAATGGTTTATAAAGGATGATAACTGGGGTGCCCCTATGACTTGAGAAACAACCACATCAAGCAACAAAACCCAAGCGCTATCAGCATCGCCCAACCGTTGCCACGGCTTCCCCTCCCCGGACGATGGACTTGCGAAGCAACTGGAAGCTCTTCTCAACTCCGGAGAACCCACCTGGAGACCAAGCAGGACGGGCGCGCGGCACGCTGAAGCGGTGGTTGTTCATCATGGTTGGTTGGTGACCTTGAGTAATGATTAAGTTAATGGCTAGTAATGATGGTTGTTAATGATGGTTGTTGATGGACATTCAATGATGGTTACAAACGGTGATAGTTATTCTTACGATGCCATTAATAATGATGGAGGAATACATATCTATAGTGGCTATTCATGGCCGTTCGTGGTGATACTTAGTGATGGTGGTTGGTCATGCTGGCTTGTAACGATGGCTATAGATGGTGATCATTGTTTGTTAATACTGATTGTTGATGGTTATATATCAAATGAAAATGTCAACCATGTTTTTTCATGGCTACATAACAGACATTATCACAACTGATTATTGTCAAGTATTATTGATATTTGTCCTAATCCATGAACAACTGATAAGTATTGTTGATATAATGGATAAAATTATCATGAAAGAAACTGATGATTGTTGAGTATGATTCGAAACTGATCATGAATAGATAGTTCACGCTTATCTTCCACTTGGGAAGTCGTCAACTTGGAAGAATCTTCGTGGATGATGGGGACACTCAGAACTTGGAATCGCCACGAGGTCCATTGTCTATGCTGATGGGATATCCATGTGAAGTGCCATCTCTCCCGAGATTAAGTCACTCACCTTGTATCAAAGAATCTACCAAGGGTCACTTCTACATGGTCCTTGGCAAACGGTAGATGTGGCGATTCAACTGTTATTCATGACTGACTACCCCCTGGTCTTGACCATTGTTGACATGCCATGGGTCGGTCAAACGTTGAAATGATGAAGCATGTGCATGATCATCCCACTGTTTGTAAGTTGTGAAAGTAACCATAGTTACAAAACGCAATCATATGAATCAAAAGCGTTGGGACTCAAGGATGTGGGCAGGTTTCAATAAACTTCGCTACAAACCGCCACACCATTAATTAACCAATATTGTTCACAACTATTGAGCATCATTTTCAATCATTATTACCTATCACCGTTATCAACCATCATTAAGCATCGCATCACATTAAGCGTCATTGACAATCATTGATCATCATTCACCATCATTGACCAACAATATCAACCGTGATCGTGGCAGCTCAAATACATTCACCATTGATACCCTACCTCCTGGTAGTGTTTCACCCATCAGTATGCATCAGTATCAAGCCGACCAGCGACATGATCATCCGCTGTATCAACCACCCACGGTGCATCCCTATGAACCACCATGTTGTAATCATGACTATCACACATCACCGTGCAGTGCAAAACCCAACCCATTCTTAGCCATTCTTGACCATGGTCATGGCTATGGCGGATCGGGATAGTGATGATGCATGATCGTAATCAAGATCCATCCGAGTTTCACTAAGCATCAGTTTGAGGCCAGGTGTAGGTGAAAGCGAAAGCAAGTTGGCAAACTTTGGTGGTGAGGGACGTCAAGAATTGGCTGGTTGAGTTGGGGGCTCCTTCACGGGTCCCTGCAAGAGCAACTTCAGCTACTGCGGTCAGCTTTTGTGATGAGAGTAACCATCCATCAGCTATCCATCAAGCAAACAATATCAAGCAGCAACTATCAATCAACCATCAGTCACCATCGTGGTTAACTTCCAAATCAGGACATAGGGCTTCGTCCAAAAATGGATCCCCAACAAAACTCCAAGCTGACTGGTGGTCTCCCTATCATAAATGGCCAATTTGGGGACTATAAACCTATTTAAATGGCTATAAGGGGGCTATAGACCTATTTAAATGGCTATTAGCCCTATCATAAGCTCTAGCTATAAACCCCTATGATTGCTGGTTTCCCTATCCCTTGGGGGTGTACCACCATGGTTGACCGAGCCATTCATCGCCCGCAGATCCACCTCGCACCGCGTCGCCGCCATCACGCGAGGTCGCCGGCCGGACAACGCTGCCTTGCGGGACGGGAGATGGCGAATGCTTAGTCATGGTCAACCCTTGATGAGGGTTAGTGAGGGTTAATGATGGCTAATGATGGTTGATGATGGTTAATGATGGTTAGTTTGTTAGTGTTAGTGGTTAATGATGGCTAATGGAAGGTTAATGAAGGTTAACTGGAGGTTTGAATGGTCAACCATTCCGATGCTTAGTGATGGTTAATGATGGTCGAGGGATAATTATAGTGGTTAATGGGTGGTGAATAGATGCTTGTTGATGGTTAATGATGATTAATGATGGTTGTTGATGGTGCAAGAATTGGCGATATCCTTCGTTAAACAATGGATAATCTGACAAATATTTACATTATGTTGACAATTAGCCTTCGTATTCAAGGTCAATGGGCCATGATGGTTCGTGGTTGAGATTTATTCCTGGTTTAGGTTTGATATTGGTTTATAGCAAGAGTTGATGACCATCCTCATGCCACCTACAAACTTCGAACTGGTGTGTCAAAGCTAGACTAGGCGCAACCATCATTGACCATCAATGGTAGATCCTTAGTCACTATTAATGACCATAACTAATCGATAAGAATCATAATTCACCATCATCATCAACCATCACCACCACTGCCATCATCATCACCACCACTACCATCATCATCAACCATCACCATCACCACCATCACCATCATCATCAACCATCACCCCCACTACCATCACCATCACCAACCATCACCATCACCATCGCCACCACTACCATCATCATCAACCAACACCATCACCACCATCACCATCATTATCAACCATCATCAACCATCATCAACCATCATCAACCATCACCATCATCATCAACCATCATCAACCATCATCAACCATCATCAACCATCACCATCATCATCAACCATCATCAACCATCATCAACCATCACCACCATCACCATCATCATCAACCATCATCAACCATCACCACCACTACCATCATCATCAACCATCATCACCATCATCAACCACTTTCCTTAAGCATCAACCATTCGTTGTAGCCCCTCCAGGTGATCCACCCACCAGCCCCTGCCATCCTGTGGTGCTCGCGGCGCCCACCGCAGAGTCGCGGCCCACCGGGACATCGCCAGCCCCGAGGGGCGGACACAAACGTGGCACCCCAGGTGCCAAGCGTTGGTGGATAGCGTTGGGGGTTTCTTTAGATGTTTTTTGTTAGAGATGTTTATGGCAATAATAGATGTTTTTTGGTTTTTTAAGAGAGATGTAAGAGAGATAATTCATTGTTCTAGATATTTGTTCGGAATTGTTTGTAGCAATCATACGTGTTCCTCTTTTTAAGACGAGATTATAGTATAGCAGAGATGATCATCGCTGTTTTGCAAGGAATGGTTTGCCACATTGAATGATGATTGATCATGTTGAGCTACAGGTCAACCACTAACTCAAGGAATGAGATCCGAATGCCAATGTGCGGCAGGCGTTGCTTCCGGATGTATCATCCAGTTTCGCGGGCCTTCAGTGAGAACCGTGGATGTAATGACGAATGGTTGTTCTTCACCAAATGGGTGTTTCTCAAAATAGGGGTACCCCTAAATCATCCATTACTAGTCAGGTAATAGTAATAAACCAACCATTTTTGGGGGTCCCCTATTTTAAGAAACCACCAAATATGCTTTTTTGGAAGGTGGCTGTGGGTCAAGGGCCCCACAACATGGCCACATCTCCCTGGTCGCACCAGTTCCAGCGGTTGGGATATCCCAGCCATGCTTGAGTTCTGCAGCTGAGCCAAAGGCTGGTGGATGGCAATGGCTGACAGTAATGGGCACTGGTTGGTGGTGGGTCACCACCCCGTTAGGAAAAATATGCGCAAGTCAACCAAGCAGTTGATATTAACTACATCTGATTACTATATGGAAAATAACAAATGCATAAAAACACAAATTAGAATCATGTTGCTTGGCTAATTCAACTGATAGTGGCTCATCATCGCTGATGGCCCTGATGGCCAGAGGCGAACACGTGGTCAGGGCTGTGGCCACCCAACTTGCAAATAGGGGGGGACACCTCAAAGCTGGTGCCGTCTGGAAATCAAATCATTTCACTGAAAGAAAGCCATGTTGGTTAGTGAAATGGTTGCATTCCCTGATTTGGCAGAGTGTCGCTAGCTCTACTTGAAAGATGCAGTGACATTTGTCACTACTTGTGACCCATCATTCCTTGATGAACCAACGAGTGGTACTCCATGAGGAAAATGTCTTTTCAGCTGCAACTCCAAAATCTGCCCAAAAGATCTGGTCGGTGATGTGATCCAAGAATGATGCTGGCCATACCAATCTTCCTAGTCAGGTGGTTGATAAACCATAGATTGGCGCCTACCTGCCAGACATGTTTGGTTTCACACGGAAAATGAACACAAGAAACAATAAGAAGAAGAAGAAGAAGAAGAAGAGGAAGAAGAAGAAGAAGAAGAAGAGCAACAGCAGAAGCAACAGCAACGGCAACAGCAACAGCAACGGCAACAACAACAGCAGCAGCAGCAGCAGCAGTAGCACCCTCTGACTCTGGTGATCTTAAATGCCTGGATAATCTGCATCATTTCTGCAGCTGGTTTAGGTATGGGAAATGGGCTCCTGTTTTCCAGCCAACTATGTTGCTGATGAGCATAGCCATCAGTAGCCAGCAATAAACCATAAATGCATGAGCCACCATGAGCCATATTGAATTATCAATATTCAAGCAAACATCGATTACTGAAGCACTATTAACTTATGATGACGGTCAAGTAACCCCTGATGAGCTAACACCAGCCACTATTCGCTTCCTCTTTATCAACAACTGGCCATGATTCATCATCACTAACCACCATCAAGCAGCTTTAGGAGTACTCAATATCAACCAGCTGCTAATAGCTGCAACTGTTCAACCCTCTAGCAACCACTGTTAAACAATCACTACCCATTATTAAACAGCTGGCTAAAACCAAGTGTGAACCCTTTTTAGCCATTTTCAACCATCAATCAAACATCAATCAACCATCAATCAACCAGTATCAACCATCAATGAATCATCAGTTCACCATCAGTTAACCATCAATGAACCATCCATCAAACCATCAATCAACCATTCTCAACCATCAATTATCCACCAATCAACCAGCATTAACCCGGCCTAACATCTCCTAAGCAGCAGCCGAAACGCCCATTTTTTCCGGGTCCCTTTGCCCAGCACGTGGCCCTCAAAGGCCAGGTATTGCGCCAACCGTGGCGTGAGGCCCGGGCGCTTCAGCGACCCTGGCGGCGCCCGGTGGTCGTCAAGAGATTTGGGGGGTCAGCACGGTGGAGCAGCGGAGCATCTTGGGATTTGGGTGTTTCTCAGGTGTACCCCTAAATCATCCAGTGATACTCATTTATGGTAAAAAAATACATTTTTGGGGGGTCCCCCATTTTGAGAAACCACCATTTGGGTTAATTTTTGGTATTGCATGCTATCTGGGGGCGCCCGCTAGCTGCTTTGGGTTGGATAAATTGTGTGGGAAAAAAATCCGATCTTTCGCTTGTTGACTGGAATTTGAGAGACTCTGAGGCTGCCTGGATTTCCAGGCGAAACGAACCCCCTGAGGGCCCAAGCTGGATGGATTAACCAAGCCCCTCATCCGTGAAAACCCACCGCTGATCCAACGTGTGGATCCAAGCGGCGCTTCGCAAGCAGCGAACAGGCGACTGGTCGCCATGGTGAACAATCCAAGGCTAACCATTGATACCATGGGCTGTAGGGGCTAATAGCCATTATCAACATCAATAGCCATAGTTTGTAGGGGTCAATAAATGTGCCTGTTTAACCAGCAATGCTTGGCCGAGGTACCCCTGACAGACCCAAGGGCTGTAGCTTAACAATGGTCGTTGTTGACCAAGCTTCATCCAGCCATTTGCGGCTCGAATAGCCACTGAACATGCACCGCTGGATCATCCATCGCCAACTCGGCGGCATCACTTCGCACCATTAGGACATCACCACCGAATCGCAGGTCGCCGTAGCCAAACAAATTGAGAGCTGGTGACCTCCCAATATCGGTGTTTCATGGATCTCACGTCAGCATTGGATCACCAACTGTTAACCAGTATCAACCAACATCAAGCATCACCACTGACCATGATTTCCCTATCATCTGATCCATCCTGACCCCCCATTGAAGCCAGCCATGCTCCCATGGTACACCCTGGACAGCTTCCCCCTGGCGATGCCTTGGCTCCACGATGAAGCACCCAGCAGCGCCAAGGTCTGGGAGCTCAAGGTCAGCCTCGGCTGCCACGCTTCCCCCCGCGGAGGGTCGCCGCAATCCACGGTGATTCGTGCTGCTTGGAGCCATGGACTGTTCGGAAAGTCAGCAGATTGAGCTGGAAAAACTTGGGCGGTCTCAGATATAACCATAAATCTCACCATCGATTCCACCATCGATCCCACCATGAATCGAACCATCATCATCATCATCATCATCATCATCATCATCATCATCATCATCATCATCATCATCATCATCATCATCATCATCATCATCATCCATCACCAACCATGACCATCCATCACCTACCATCACCATCCATCACCAACCATGCCCAACCATCATCATCGTTACCTCCTGGTGAATCCCCTCCATCTCACAGCCCACCCCGGGCGCCGCCCAGGCACGTCGCAGCCCGCGCCAGCCCTTGGGACGACACTTGCAGCGGCACGTCGCGCGCAGCGGCCGAGCAGAGGCTCAACAGCCAGAAGCACAGCCAGTGCTCAGCGCCGAAGCCTCTGCTCGGTGTGACGCAGCCAGATGGTGAGGAATGAGGGAGGAATGATGGTTGGAGTAGTGATGGTTGGATGGACAGTGATGGGTTAATGATGGTTGGTTGGATGGATGGATGGATGGATGGATGGATGGATGGATGGATGGTTGGATGGATGGTTAATTGTGGGTTGATACCGGTTGATAGTAGTGAGTTGATGGTTGATGGTTGAAAATGGTTGGTGAATAATGCTTAATAATGGTTCATGATGGTTGAGAATGGGTTAGTGATGGTTGGATGGATGGTTCCTAACAACTATGATTCACGATGGTTCATCATGGTTGATAATGATGGTTAATGATGATGGTGAATAGTGGGTTGACAATGGGAACTGATTGCTGATAATCCTTAATAAGGATGAATAATGATGAATAATGGTTAATGATGATGGTTGATAATAGTGGGTTAAGAATGGTTCAAATTGTTGGTAAATAATGGTTCATAATGTTGGCAATTCATCCTGTCCATCCTTGACCATGAGTAGTGATTATTGAACAATAGTAACTATTATTCACCGCTAGTACCATCATATACCATTGTTAACTACTTTTAGTTAACCGCAACGATTACTTACTAGCCATGCCAGTCATCTTCAACCAAGATCAAACCTCATCGTTGACCCGCCATTCTGATTGACAACCATGAACCATGATCAACCACTATCAAAAAACTGTTGGTTAGTAACTAACCATGTTTACCTGATGTTGACTTCAATTATCCATGACTTTCCATTGTTTTTAATCGCTCACGCAAAAAGTAACCATTGCCGTTGCCGTTGATTAAGCCACATAAACGTGAACAATGCTTGGTAATCAACTGAGTTAATCATGACCAACCATTCAGCGGCATTAAGCAGCAACCATTCATCCTGTTCGGCAACCACTATCGTATGCCGATCACAAAACAACTATGATATAACGATTATGATGAACCATTATCAATCATTCCCAATCACTTCCCAACCACTCATTACTATCATTACCAACCATCAACCATCACTAACCAAGCCATGACCATCACTAACCATCAACCAACCGAAAACCATCATCACCAACCATCAACCAACCAGCATCAACCATCACTAACCTTACCACCAAGCACCATCACCACGTCGTCACCGAGCTCTGCAGTGGCGCCTTTCGCCTGACAGGAGCGCAGCATCCGCAGCACGGCGTCCATGGGGAAGTCCTCGGCGGCCACCAGCTGCGGCACCTCGTCTGTAGCAACGCCGGCGGAACGCCACGGGGGGCAGCAAGTGAGGGCAGGAGCGACCCCAATGGCTCTATGATGTTGAGGTAGTCCCCAACCGTCTGATAGGTCATCATCAAAGTTGATAGACTACCTTTAACCATGATAGTTTGATTAGGATTGTAAATGTAGTTTCAATGGTTAAACTAATGGTTAATCCTTGTCAATGATGGGGTAAATCATTTTTCAATGGTTTATCACCGTTAAAATTGGTGGCCAATCAATATCATTGTTCAATGGTTTATCACCGTTAAAATTGGTGGTCAATCAATGGTGATTTAGGTGATTTTTGACCGTTGCATGTTGGTTCATGATTAGCCAATGGTTTTACTAATGGTTTGATGCAAATGGATGGTTAGTATCCCGCCAGTCTGAGGAATGCAAACCAACGAAGGAATGAGGTGCCCACACAAACAACCAGTATCAGGTAATGAGGTGCCCAAGAATGATCACAGGGTGCATTTATTGGAAGGTTCGCTTGCCGATGTTTGGGACATTTGGTATTGAAGCGCATCTTGGGTTGCAAAGATTTTGCAATATACCAAGTAGCATAGCCAGGTGCAGTGATTATCCAATTGTTTAATGGTTGTTGTCGGTCATTGCCTCCCTGCTATCAACCATTCTCAAGACGTATGGACCATGGTGAACCACCATCAATAGACATTATCAACAACCCTTAAAAGCGTCATGAACTAGTACCATCATCAAGCACCATCAACCGGTGTCAACCGTCATCAAGCATCTTCAACCATGATTTTTGATTAACCACTATCTCTCTATGATTGGTTGGCTTGGTTGTCTAACCAACCATCATCATAACAGATGATTGGTCATCATCAACCAACCTTTTTTTGCGTTCCCCCCTCAGTTATTCTCAAGCCCCCTGTCTCCTCCCAGTCTGAGTCCCCCTGCTAAAGCTCTTGCTTCCTGACACGGAGACGAGCTTAGCCAGACAATGCTGACTGGATTGTCCCGAAAATGTTGACTAGTTGGATCTCTTCCAACATGTCAGTGGAATGATTTGGATTTAAATGAGTTGAGTTCCTGGACGTTGTTGGTAGATCATTTCAATTTCTCAGCCTACATGTGATTCGAAAACATTCTACTAAATGATTGGATTATTTGCCAATCAAAAATGGAGGTGTCTCTGATTTGAACCCACTAGGACCATCCCAGGTTGCACCCTGCAGGACGCGGTTTTGGCAGTCCACATCATCCCTTCTTTTGGGTGGAGAGCCACGGGTGCTGGGCGGATCTTCTAAGTGATTCCTGCTGCTGTTGCTCAACATGTTTAGCTCCTGTACTGTTTGCTCTTCGCGGTTTGTCGTTCTTTCGATTTATTGTGTTGACATGAAATTGTTTGCAGTACAAACAAACATGGTCTAAATTCTGATTTTTCTTGCATACAGGAAATGATTCACATTAAAAAAGAATAGAGAGAACAACCGTTTGTAGTGTAAACACAAAAAGACATTGTTGACATAAAAACATGTCTTAGTTTTTCTGTTCATTGTTCACAAAAACATTCACTAACGAATGGTTGCTATTTTGCGTACATAAAGACGTGAGGTTCTTCTTCTTCAGATTCTTCTTTTTGGTTATGAACCGTTATTAATGGATTCACCATTAACATTCATAACCAATGGTAACCATGAAATAACACTAGTTATGAGTCTTCTTCTTGGTCCATTCTTAATGGATGTTCATGGTAGATCCAGCTCTTCGCAAACCACAGCGAGTTGTTCATGGTGGTTAATGTTAGATCCACCTCTTGATAATGTAACCACCACCATGTTAGGGTGTTTCTCAAGTCACAAGGGAACCACAAATCATTCAATATGAACCATTTACAGTAATGAACCATCCATTTTTGGGAGGTCCCCTATAGCTTGAGAAACAGCCACATGGTGGATCTGCCAGCATGTGTTGCTTTGCTGTTCCCCCATTAGTTGGCTGATACCCATAGCCATATCCACTAATACATAATCATTTTGTATAATAAACCAACCACTTTTGGGTACGTACCCCAATTTTGAGAAACCGCCATACGTTACCATCAATCCCTGGTACTTTCAGCCCACTGCTGAACCCCCCAGCAACGGCCTCCTCCAACTGAGCCTCGCTGCTCGACAAAGTCGCCTGGGAGGACTGAAACCAACGACGGGACTGAGTAAAAAGGTGACTTCCAAGATGATAGTGATTACCATGAATGCTGGTAATAGTAGGGCGAAATTCATGATTATTAAGGATTGATTGATTGTCAATCCTGGTTGTTCAAAATAGAGTTCATTCGTAGATGGTTAATGAAGAGTAGGGTTGACTACTGATTTCTTCCTGGTTAATCATGGTTCATAATGGTTACAAATATCAATCAAACCACTAACCAGTTGAACCTGTGGATTGCAGGTTGCCTTCCTAGCTGAATCAAATCGTGGTTCGAGGCTAACAATGGTGGATCATGTGGGAACTAAGCGCCAGTAGTGACCAATAACAGCGGTCAACTGGGTGTCACTGCTCAGGTTTCTGAGTGGCTTGCTGCTTCGTAGCATGGCTATGTTTTGACAGGATATAGTCAACCATCATTGAACATCGTTGAACATCATCATCATCATCATCATCATCATCATCATCATCATCATCATCATCATCTCCGTTGAGTCCTCCGATTCTCACCACGTCACTTGAACGTTTTCGGCCCCGCAGCGTGGGCAGCAGCATAGGAACTGCCAGTTGCTCGACAGACTTTGGCGACGCCAAGTGGAAGGAGCCAAGAGAAAGTGCAGCATCGGCAGAATGTTGCGCTCCTCAAAGCGGGAGGGGGGATGGAGTTGCGATATAGGAATTACTATAGGATTGCAATGGGAATTACTATTGGATTACTATGGGAATTGCCATAGTGATCAATATAAATAAAGGATTACTATATTGGGAACAATGTGTATATATATATATATATATGTGTGTGTGATCCATGATGGAATTAATATGAGTCCTATAGGGATTCGTATCAATATGTGATTCATGAATATGAATGAAGGAATTCATGAATATGGTTGAGATTAATGAGGGTTGATATGTCATTGGAGTGGTTGCTACTGAATAATATAGTTGACACAGGGTGATGATTGATAGGGATGATCGCCAGCCAGAACAATGGGGAAAGGTTCAGCAACAATCCCACAGCGATGCCACAATTTGCGATGTGAACAACATGACTAGATGACTTCACTCTCAGCATTGGTTCTTTGCAAATAACTGGATGGTTGGATGGATGGGGGATGGTTGGATGGATGGGTTATGGTTGGTGATCGTGGTCAACCATTAAGTTCTGACCATGGGAACAAGTCTCTCTCGAAATCATTGGTTTTGTTTTGTCAATTGGATGGAACCACTCAACAGGGTGCTTTCCAAGAATGGAGAACCAGTGGTTATAAGCCGGCTCCATGGGGCTCATAACAGGTGACAGCAGACCTCATTTTTCCAATCATCGAGGTTGGACAAGGGCCCCAATGCCTGAAAAGCTGACGGTTATGGTGATTTCGCGGCAGGAAAGTTGGTGAAAGTACTAGGAAATGTGGAACAACAGCGTCTGCAACATCCTGCAACCACAAGGGAAAAAAGGAAAAGGTTCTGAAGCAAATCCTTGGCTCTGGATAGCAAATACATAGCTCCTGCACGCGAAAGCTGCGACGCAGGTTCTACTGCACCTGCGTGTATGTTCATCCATGTGTATCCACGTGGCTCAAAAATCGGCCCACATGGGATCATGAGAAATCCTTGCAAACCAGGTAGGTTCACGGAACCAGGTATACCAACGAATCACATCACTGGGCACTGGCCTCATCATTTCGCCTCACCTCATCAACAGAGACCAAATCCAACCAAGCTTGTGTTCTAAGAAAGATTTTAGGATGTGGACCCCTATTTACGACTGCAAGATCTCAAGGGGCAGCAGTTTGTCAACCAAACAATAGAACCCTAGCTTGCTGGGGCCTATCCCATCCCCGAAGGACAAGCCGAAACCAATCCCCAATGGTTGGCTATAGCAACAAAAACTTGGGTTTCACAAGAAGTGTCAGTGATGAATCCAGTGTCTACCCTAAGCCCTAGTTGCACATGTTACAACCAAATCATCATCATCATCATCATCAACAACAACAACAACAACAACAATCATGCACCCTTTGACCTAGTATTATTCCCTATAGTTGACCCGGTTAGCCATATCATCAACCAATGACAAGGTACACCAACCGTCACTGCAGTCGTTGAGCCGCCGGTCCTCGCCCTGCGCAATGTCTACCGCTGCCACCATCCGCAACTCGCCCGGAGCACCGGGCAGCAGCCGCACGTTGGGTTCGCAGGAATGGTTCAACCTGCGCAGCAACCACAACCAGTTGGTGGTTCAGAAGGGAGGTGGCATAGTGGTTAGCTAATGAAGGTTAATAAGGGTTCAGAATAGCTAGTAAGGGTTGTCAATAGTGGTTGGTGGGTAGTTAAGGGTTGTCAATAGTGGTTGGTGGGAAGCTACCCTCTTACCTTAATAGTGGTAAACTGGCTATTCGGGAGATGGTTAATGGTTGATCATCAACGTGGTTAATAGTGGGTAGCTAATGAGGGTGAATGAGGGCTGATAATGGTTGATAATGGTGGTTAATGGTAAATAATTGTTGACATAACTAATAAGGGTTGATAATGGTTGATAATGGCTAATAGTGGTTGATCTGGTTAAGAAAAGTAATGATAGTTGATGATGGTGGCTCATAGTAGTTCAGAGTTAGTGGTTAATGGCAAATGACGGCTAGTAATGGTTGATAATGGTGGTTAATAGTGGTTAATGGCTAGTGGTTATTGGTCACTGGTTGGTAGCAAATAATGGCTAATAATGGTCGACAATGGTGGTTAATAGTGGTTAACAACAACAACAACAACAACAACAACAACAACAACAACAACAACAACAAGAAGAACAGCAACAGGGTTGCCTTTGCAATGATAGGGCTGGTTATACAATGGTGGTTCGTGATGAACAATCATAGATAGCAAGGGTTTCCACATACCGCTCAAAAATGTTTTAGAGCGGCTTAAACAGGTTGACGATGGTTGGTCATGTTCACGATGCTTAGCCGTGCTTGATAATGATCTGTGATGATTATAATCCCTTGATCAGGGTGCTGCCTGGATTCTAGTAATGTTTTATCATAGCCAGGAGTGGGTATTTATGCTTATCAGCACTGCTTATCAGTGATTTGTTTGCCACAATGGTTTTTACAGAGTGATCATGACTTAGGGGGTTACCATGTTTAATAAAGGTTAAATGATGGTTGCTGATTATGGTTAGTAGTGGTGTGGTTGATCATCTCAATGCTGGTGGATCTGCTTGCCAGCAACTTCCATGTTCAGCCTCTTAAGCACATAGTATTCTACTCATTCGATGAACGATGAGATGGTTCTGATTCACAGTGCTACCCTTTGGCCATCATAGCTGGCACTTAAACATAGCTGGTTGGAACGCTGGATGAGCCAGTGAGCTGTTAGTTTGCAAGCACTATGCTTGTAAGCACCATGCTTCCTGGCGCACAAGTCCAACACTTGGCATTGAAAGTCCTGATGGTTACCAGCCACAAGAGGCCGCTGGCGCCCGCCTGCTGATTTGCTCAAAGACACACTGCTCTGCAAGGCCGGAACGCGCTGTAAACGAGAGCCTTGAGCGACGAAGGAAGGGGGTCCCGGCCAGGCGTCAGGCCGGGATGGTGTAACCATCCCGGGCACGTGGAAGATGCGAAATCTCTGTGAAAAACCAGCCTTAGACATTCTCAGCTGGAGCATGTTCCATGGAAGAAAACATTTCGGAGCCTTCAGAACGTGGCCCCCCAGAAATCGATGGTGAATCTCCATAACAAAGGTTGATGGTCCTTATTAAGCATCAGCCATGCTGATCAACGATCATCAACCGACAATGATCCATGATTGATCACTTGCAACCATGGTTCATCACTATTAACTGTGCTTAGTTATCTTCTTGCCGCAATTCAGGACTAATCATCATTAACCATGATTGATGGTGGTCATTGGCTCCACCAGGGCACCTTCCTTATGGTCAACTTTCCAGTAGATCGCTCCTTAGTTCCTTCACCAAGTGGGAAATCACAGCGGCCAACATCACAACTTGGCGGCCCCAACAAAGCTCCAGGTGTCCCCAGGTGTCCACCCCCAGGAAGCTCTACCCCGGGTCGGCAGTCTCCCCCAGGGCTCTGCCAGGGAACTTGTTGGCTTCCCAGGCGCACAGCAACTTCCAGAGCCTCTGCGCGTCGGTCACCGCTCGCTCAGCGCTCCAGAAACCCGTCGACACCTCGGCGCAGGGCTTGCATCGGTTGATCAAAGCACTGGTGGATGACTGGTTGTGGTCATGAGTCATGGCTATGAGGTCTTTATTATTGCATTGAATCACCATTAGTTGCGGGTCATGAGGTCTTTTATAGTGATGGTTGATATGGGTTGATATATGTTGGTAGTTGTTTATGATGGCTCTAGTGCCTTGGAAACCTGTGTGAATGAATTACGGAGGCCGACGCCCACCGCAGCCTATGATCACTTGAGCAGGGAAAGCATCAATACGTGGGGATGTACCATTGATGGACAAACCCCATCATCAACCATCAAAAACCATCATAGGCTAAGCCCCAACAATCATCAACTGTTGGCCATCATTAGCCTTGATCAACGAGTATTTACCATCATAAACCATCATCAAACACCATTTCCCACTCTTCGCCATTAATCACTGATCACTGATAACCATCATTAATCAATGTCGAGCACAACCATTATGAACCACCGTTTGTTGAATCCTCCAAGAAGGAGCAAAGAAAAAACCTTCCTGAAGCACAAGCTTACCATTCGCAACCACTACCTGTGATCCACTCATAGTTGATCTGCTGGAGATTCATGAGTTCCACTGGCAATTGATTGATCATTCCCATTGATGAACCACTTTCTACCCATATTTAGTCATAGATCACACCCATCATAGCATCCATCAATGATTAACCCATCATGACCAATCATCCATGTCAATGTTTTCCTTATTGTTGTTGGTTATTATCCGCCATTATTGGTTGCTTAACGGCTTGACCCATAGCCATATATAGCCGGTATATCCCCTAGTATTGTTGGTTGTTATCTCCTATTATTAAGCATTAACCAGCTAGAAATCACCATAGGTTGGTTGGTGCATTAACCAATCGTTAGTTATCATCCCCTATTATTAACCATTCACCAGCCATAGTTATCATCCCCTATTATGAACCATTCACCAGCTATTTTTGTTGGTTAATATCGAAACTAATCCACCAAAGCTACCAAGCTTATTGTTGTTGCTTGTTATTGTCCCCCATGATTAGTTGGTGAACTGCTTGACCCATAGTCATATCAACCCACCATAGCTACCAAGGATTAGCCATCACGGGATGGTTCAGCCATCGCTGGGCAGCACACCATTCGCGCCACCAGGTGCTCTCCACGTTCGCCAACCACCTGGCGCTGACGTTCGTGGACGGCTGGGGTCTTCCAGGGGGTTCGTTGGGGGGGCGGCGATCCGTGCCATGGGTGGTTCCTACGGGTTTGGATCAAGTGAGTCATGGTTGTTGCCAAGGGTTAGTGGATGAGAATGGTCTTGAATCATGGATTTTGGAGCGGTTATCAATGGTTGAGAATGGTTCTGAATCATGTGTGGTCAGAAATGGCTAGATCATCTAGTGTGGTTGGGTCATTCACCACTATAGTTCGCCACCATGTTCACAAGGCCATTACTAACCACCCATTCACCACTATATTCATCATCATCTTCACCATCTGCTAGCCATCATTAACCACCACGAACCATCATCTTCACCAGTATGAACCACTCACGAACCATTAGCAATCCATAGAAGCCATGTATGAATCACTCATTCACCCACTACATTCACCATCATGATCACCATCATTCAACCATCGATTAGCCATCATTCACCACTCATTCACCACTATATTCACCCTCATCTTCACCTAACCATCATCACCATCATCATCAACTACCACTAACCATCAAGTAGTTCACCATCACCTTCACCACTCATTCACCACTATACTCACCATCATCTTCACCACTATATTCACTCACCATGATCATTCACCATCATTAAGTACCACTAAGCACCAGATTCACCACTATTAACCACCACCATGATCTTCATCATGATCTTCGCCATGATCTTCGCAGCTAACCATCATTAACCACCACTAACCATCATCACTGAATCATCACCATCATCATTAAATACCAATATTTACCACCATCATCTTCACCATCATCACCATCACCATCACCTTCACCACTATTAACCACCACTACACTCATCATCACCATGATCTCCGGCATCGTCACCTCCCAAGCTGCCTCGTTTCCCACGAGTTTCTGATGTCCGTGCAGCTGCTGCAGGCGCTTCGCCAGCGGCGTCGCCAGGAAACCCAGCGCCGGCAACGCATCGGAGCCCAAGGGGATGGACAGCAACGCCTGGCGACCCACGGTGGGGGGAGTGGAGTGGGTGGCTTAGTTGGGTGGGTTGGTTGGCTTGGTTGGTTTGGGGTTGGTTTTGGGGTGAGTTTTGGTTGGGTTTTCGGTTGGTTGGGGTTGGTTTTGGTTGGTTTGCTTCTTTTGTTTTTCTTTCAGTTGTTTGGTGAACGGTTTATTGGTTGGGTGGGTGGGTAGGTGGGTGGGTCGGTCGCTTATGGTCTCCGGGTATCAAACATGATTAACACCTGTTGGCTGCCATCGACCATCATGAAACTATGCGGTTGTTGACCAACGTTGACAGTTGCTGATTGTTGACACCCCACTAGTGGTTAGTTTGGGATTGATCGTCATTGGCTATATTAGACAAATGTTTGCAATTGCTAATCACAATCAATTGGGGGTTTCAAACATAATCGACCAGCCAGTTCACCGCGGTTGTGTGGTTGCTGGTCTTGTTCTTGCTGCTGGGTGTTGTCGTTGGTGATTGTGACCTGGTGTTGTCATTGCTGTGGTTGTTGGTGGTCCCGCATTTGAAACTTGCGTCAATGTCGCACATTGTCTGCAGACCAGTGCTCAATTGAAGTAGAAGCTATTCATTTAGAAATCCCTATGAATAATTTCCAGACCTATTTGTTAATCTACAAATTGTTCAGAAAACTGCGCGACTTGGTCAAACCGCAGCGACCAATGCTTCCCCACATCTGCCTTCTCCGTGAAAATCACATCTCCAGCTCCTTAGCCAGTTGCCCAATGCCATTGAGAGGAAGCATGACTGGATACACCAACTGCTTGTAGTGGTGGATTCCATGTCAGCACCGGACCGGTTGTAGGTGAAAAACTGCCCTCACCAACTGAATCTTATGATTGATCTCCCCCAGTTTCACCAGCTCTCGTTGCCTCATCAAAGAACGGTTATCAACCAGTATTGACCGTTTCATCCCGGTATTGACCGGGTGGTTGCCGTCATTCTTGACGGTTTATGATGATACAAATGGCAAATATTGTCCGACTATAGTATACTATATTATAGATTCTTTCTATGGTCAACAATCGTGAACAGTGGTGAACAATGGTGATCATATCATTATCAGCAATCAATAACAGTATTGAATTGACCAGCATGGTGATAGGAGATGTCATGACTATCACCATAACCATATATAATCCCACATCATGTCTACGGTCATCATGATATATGCGTGCATATGTCAACCTTGTGGTCAACCGTTATAATCAATGATTATGATCAAGCATTTCCAATCAGCGGAAGATCCATATTGCCAACCTGTACAAATGATGCCGCTGATGAACGCCTCGCCCTCATCCCTTCCCTGGCGCAGTGCGGAACCCAAGCCACGAAAGGCTTTGGTGGCCACCAGCGCCTTGCCACGTGCCTGCCGCGCAGTGCTGAGAGACCTTCGGGCCATCTTTTGTAAGGAGGAAGTCCCTAGGGGTTGTGCTAATCATGGTGGTTAATGGTGGATAATCAGCAACGGTGGTGGCTATTGATTGGTCATAATGGTTAACAAGTTGATTAATGGTGGAATAATCAGCACAATGGGGGGTTACCATTTTAAGGGGAAACCAGTCGGCTCTTGGGGGATACCCCCTACTAATCAACCTAGGGGTTTACTGATCCTGGGTAGACATTAATGGTGGAATCATCAGCAATGATGGTGGCTATCGAGTAGTCAGAATGGTTAATAAGTTGATGGTGGCTAACCCACGGGTTGATGAATGGTTGAAACACACAAGCAGGTCCGCGAGGCCCTAATGGCAGTGCGTGAAGGTTTCACTGTTAATGGGGGCTTGACATAGTTGCTGGTTGTGCTTCACGGGTGGATTGATTGTGGCTAACAAATGATACAGCTTAGCAATGAAATCCTAAGGATCAACCAAAAAGGTCGTGAGACGGCATGATGCTCTCAACTTCTGATCTTAAAGGTTGTTGATGAGTAGTTTGGCATGGTTAGTAACCATCCATTGGTTAGTCTTGGTTGATAATAAGCCTACACACCCTTTGTCCAAACCAGCCAAACACGCCGGGCACCCGCCATCACCGCGGCATGTGTCGTCCATGCCGCCTGGGTGTCGATGACACGAAACGCAGCGCTGCCTGGCGGCCAGGGTGGAGGCCCGGCCTGGCTGATCTTGAGATGAAGAAAAGATATGGCAGTGGTAGATCCATATGGCAATGGGTCAAGCAGTTAACCAACCAATAATGGTGGTTATTACCCAGCCAACTATAGGGAAAACGAGCTGGTTAATGATAGGGGAACCAGGGCTACGGGATTTTGACCCACAGCCATATGATCATATGGTGGTTTCTCAAAATAGGGGAACCAAAAAATGGTTGGTTTCTTGCTAGAAATGACTAATATCGGATGATTCTGGGGTACCCCTATTTTGAGAAACCTCCATATGGTGGTTTCTTAGGCCATAGGGAACACCCAAGTTATGGGTAGTTTATTTCTGTAAATTGTTAAGGATGATGTGGGGGTACCCCTATTTCGAGAAACACCCATGTAGTTTACTAGTTGTGGATCCATCATTTATGGTGTTTTTTGGGATATGCTAAATCACCGGCATGGGGGATCCAGCCTTTAACAAACACCGACGGCTGCGAAAAAGTGAAACCTATCCTATCAGTTGGGGATCAAAGTTTGACACCCTGTACTCCTGGTGAATTCGTATGACCCATCTTGGGGAGTTTTCTGAAGCCATAGGGAACCCCAAAGTTCTGGATGGTTTTTACTATCATTGGCTAATAAACTGGATGATAACTGGGGATACCCCAAGCTGGCTTGAGAAAGCACCACATAGTACTTGTTCAACCATTATCCCTTTAACCATTCTTAGCCACTATGGATTAACCATGAAAAAATCCTTATCATTACCCAAGTTCTTAACCATTATCCCTTTAATCAGCCCTATCATGAGCCATGATTAATAATGCCATAACAATAATAATAGTCCCCACTAGTGCTTTAATCAGCAGCCATTTCTGGAGGTTCAGCACTTGACCCACCAGCCGTGCGCCGTCTTCGCCTGGACCCAAGAGGCGCTTCCAAAGCGCCAAGAGCGGCAGCAGCAGTGCGCCCAGCAGCAGCAACTGCAGCGCAGGTGGCAACGGAAGCATCGCCCGCCGTCGCAGGTGGGGCCCGGTAGGGCCCCATGGACTGCACCAAGCGGAACCAGTCCAGATATGGTTAAAAACTCAGCTGAAACCTTAAAAACTGAGCGGAAAACTTCCTGTTTCGAGGTGTGGTTGAAAATCTAAAGTATTTGGAACCAGCAACCAGTAAGGGGTCTCTAAGATGATTGACATGATTCCTGCGTCTATTGGCTTGGCGGCCCAAACGCATAGGGTTCACTCATGCTGGGCCAATGAAAAAATTGTAAACAATGCTTCGTCATGGTCAAAGTCTAATCGTGGTTCTTAAAGGATGAACAACGGTCACCATGAACATTCCTTAGCCTTTATGAACACGAACCTTTTTCAAGCCATAGTGACTATGGTAAATAAGTGGGTCTATCATGGTCAACAACGGTCTCTGTCCGCAGGTCGCTTGGGGTCCGTAGCGGGTTGCTTGGCAACTGCTCGCTTCAAGGTCGCATTCCTAAATTAGGTTTTACAGTGGTCGAATGATGCGCAAAAAATGGTGTCATACCTCACAGAATTCTTGACGCTAACGGCCAAGCCATGCTAAAACCATGATTCGATGATGAAAACCATGCTTAATCATTCTTCAACCATGCTAAATCCATGATGAATAATGGTTGATAGTGCTATCTTAGCAGTTGAATAATGGTAAAGCATGGTTAAGCCATGACAAATCTATGATAAAACCATGGATTTCAAAGATGCCACCCTCCCCTCGAGCTTAAGCAGCTGCGGTTCATAAGTCGCTGGAACTCGCCTTGAACTTCCACCGGGACATGGTAAGCCTCTGAGGTCGGTCACCGGTCTTGAACATGGTTGGTAACCTGTTACTAACTAGAACCAGATGGGCGTTTCTCAAGTGATGTGGGACCCCCCAGTTGTCATCCAGTTTATTTACCAGTTATAATAGTAAACCACCATTTTTGGGGCACCCCATTTTGAGAACACTCCAGATGATTCTCAGGTGTTCTCTGGGTTTCCTGAGGTGCAATGTTTGGTAGTAGTGAGCGAAGATCTACAAGGCAAGGAGCTGAATGTCATGGGCTATCATTCACACCTTGTAGGTCTATGACCCTCGTGACATCCTTCTGAAACAGCCTTCGATGGGTAATGGCATCAAGTAATCTCACACAAGTGCTCAATTTCTCTTGTTTTCTAAACATGTTCTACATCTACAACTAGGTCCATATCTAGATCTATATCTCTATTGATCGATCTCTTTCAACAGCACTGGTTGAGTATCTCTGTATCAGCATTTTATCATCATTATCTTTCTGATCCTTCTGATATTCTGATTGCACTCTTGGTTCCCCTGATGATTGTTGGTCAATGGTCCATGGTCATCACACTATTGTTATGTACACCAATGCAAGGGCCATTGTCGTCTCTATCGGAGGTCCACCTACATTTTTACCATGAATACTTTGCTAGGTACTTGCGGATCTGGCAACAAAGCCACATATTTGATGGTAAAATAGCACCTGTATTATCATGAATAAGCCACCTAACATTTCAAATACAGGTGGCTTACTGCGGATCTGGCTGTACTTGCGTCAATTGCCATCAGCACCACCTTACTCGAAGGCAAATGGCTAACCAGCAGTCAGCATGCTGACAGCAGCTCGGATCATACTCCCACTGTTTGCGCTCTCATCATCATCATCATCATCATCATCATCATCATCATCATCATCATCATGATCGTCCCACTTCAAAGCCACCGTCACTATCTCGATCATATTTTCGTATCATCATCATCACGATTCTGGTTCTGACAGTTCGATGGCTAAGTTGAGTTGCTTGTAAGATGATCCGCGTCTGCGAAAGGCCTGGATGTCAACTATGTTCAGTCACAATCCATCTTTCAAGGCGCTTACCGATGCCTACTCGTCCCAAATCACCCACCGCACTTCATTGGTTCTAGTAGGAACCAGCGTCTTCAATAGTTGACCGTCAACTACCCTCTATTGCCAACTCGTATTGACCAGAGTGATCAGAGATTATCAGGCCATTCTTAGCCCGTATTGATCATCATTATCAGCCATTATTTGGCTATGGGTCAAAAGCCTGTACCCCTGGTTCCCATCATTAACCATTGTTTTCCCTATAGTTTTGTTGGTGGAAATCCCACCTTAGTTGGTTGATCCCTATTATTGTTGGTTATTGTTGATGGTTAACTGCTTGACCCATGGCCATTTGCCAGTATCAAGAAGCATTACACTGCGCAGTAACCACCCCGACCTTTCATGCCTCCTTTTTGAGCTGCAGCCGGATTTCCGTGACGTCGACTCACCCCCAGCAGTCTTTGGACTGTGAGCCCGTGGCGCCCATGATTCAACATGGTTAATCACTAGGCCTTTAGGGCTTGTGTTGGGTAACAATCTGATTCATTTGACGGTTAATTTCAATGGTTAATTGATGGTCAGTTGATGGTAATCGTTGTGGTTTGTGATGGTCAATAATTGTTTGATGATGGTGTCAATGATGGTGGATTTGATGATCAACTATATGGTTAACTGATGGTCTATTTGATGGTTGATCAAAGTGGATCTGCTTCATAGTGGTTGATTAATGGTCAGTGATGGTTTCTTACGATCAGCAGTTGTTGCTTGTCGTTGATAATGGTTAAGAGTTATCAAAAATGGTGAAGATTGATTGATATTACCAATATTTACTTTCGTGTTTGATTGATAATCATGCTCAATGATCGATAGTCATAGCTTGAATGCTCAAGGATGGGGGATAAGCAATCAAGACAGGGATATCTCAACCCCATCTGAAACTTCCGTGAAATGTGGAAAAGCATCTCACTAGGGCCAGTCACGAATTCACCAATCAATCCTGGTTTCTTGAAATGCTTTTCACTTGCCAGCCACGGCATACTGCACAGTTCCTGTCATCAAGGTGTGCGACTGCGATCAAAACGAATTTGAACGGGGCCCCATGGTGGAAAGGACCTTTCCTGAAACCCAAAAGTCATGAACAGAACGGGTGGCAGTTAGACAAGAGAGATTTTCAGTACCGTAGCTTGTCAGCAATTATCACTACTAGTCATGATGGAACATGGCTATGTCACACTCTTCAAACACCGCTTAGAGTATCTAGCTGCGCAAACCGCAGAAAATTGTAACAACAACAATTTCATCTCCGAAATAATGAAAGCAATTGGCTCCTTCCACCACCAAGAGCGGCCCGCTGCGATGGATAAACTACACAGTGCTTCGCGCAGACGCGAAGGCTCTCACTGTGACCTTCGAGTCGGTGACTCAAACGTCACAAATTGCTGCAGAAAGATCGTCACAAACAACAAGAAACGTCGCGTTTCGGGCTGCGGGGATCGCATCATGCTTCCACCAATGGAAAGCGATGCTGGGGGATAACGCCATGGCAGTGGGCAAACTTCTCCACGTATGCGGGTATGGAAGCAACCTTGTATCTATCAACAGAGAAAGATATCTATAATATGTTCAATTGATATATCCATTGATAGATATAAAAGGACATACTTATATTCTATTTTTGTGCTATGTACACATAAATTGCATATACCGACATTTTTCAATTGCATATACATGACTACATACATCCATACTCCCAGACTCGACACCCGCTCCCTCCCTGAATTGAACTTCTTCCGAAGTCGTTTAGCGACGAACGCTCTCCCTTGGCATCTCGCTCGCATTTGTTGATCTTTTGTGCCATATTCTGTGTCCACAAATGCTCACCCCGCCACTTCACAAAGCACGCAAATACTGGGGGATGGTTTCCCTGTCAGAGGCTCGGGGTACCCCCAGGTGGACTTGTAGATATAATTTGAGTGCCAATCTTCGCCCAAAATGATCATTTTTGCTGGGAAGATGCCATGCCATTTGGGCCAAACCTGGATCGGGAAGGCCATGCCAAGTCTCAGTGTCGATGCTGGAGTTGCCAGGAAAAGATAGAAAAGCACGTCCGAAAGTGGTTGAGTACCCCAAGTTGTCAAAAAAAGATGTTTTCGCAACTATCAAATCATTTGGATGAACAAATCTGCTTCCTCAAATGATCTTGATGAAAATCTGGATGCTTGGACAAGCATTGCGTAACCCGCTGCTTTGGAATGTACCCAACCACGGACCGCTCCCCAGGATTCACTCATAGTCATCATCGTCCTGGTCAGCCTTAACCTGGGGGAGCAGCCCTTCCACTGGTGGTTGATGGGTGGTTGATGGGTGGTTGACTAGTGGAGGTGGTAATGAGTGACTGATCCTGCTGGTGGTTGATAATGGTGGGTAGTGGTTGAGTAGTAACCCTTCGCAATGTTAGCGAATCATAGTGATGCTAGCACAACTGAGAATGAGGATAGAAAAGATGGGCCTGAATACATGTTACACAAAAGTAATGAGAACTAATATGGTACAGCCATGCACTAATCTGGTACATATGCACTGATTTGGTACAGTACTAAATGGATTAACTGGTTGGTGGTTTCAACCCAAATGAAAAATATTAGTCAACCGATCATTTGCTCATAATCTCAAGGAAAATTAAAAACTGTGAATCAAACCACCAACAAGTTGAATTTACCAGATTCTGAAAATGATCCACGATGCCCCAATCTGGTACAGCGATGCAGTACAATGCCGTGGCACCAGCTGAAGTGTCCGGCTGAATACCTATGGAGTGCTATGTTGGATCGGTAGATCCATAAACCCCTTCATGACTCTAAGGGATAAATCAGTGGGAATGGCTGAAAAACGATGGTTATAATGATGGCTGTAGTGATGGCCGATCATGATTCATCAATGATTATTTTATGATTAGTTCATGGTGGTCTTAACGGTTAATGGTCATTAGTGACTAGTTAACCATCAACCATTCGATAACCATTCGTTCGCCATTGTCATTAACGGATCTTAATCGTGATCAATGACCATTGACTGATTAACCATTATACATTGACCACCATTGACCACCATTGACCATCATTAACCATGATTAACCATCATTAGCCATCATTAACCATCACTAAGCAGCATCATTCACCCCCCAACCATCTATCCCAACGACCAACCATTAACCATTAATTAACCATAGGTGAATGGTAGATTCGCTTGCAGCTCTGCTGCTGAACAGCTGGCCTCTTCACCAACGATTTTCGCCGAGCTCCCGGGGCAGCGAAGGCTGCCCTGTGGTGGTCCCACGCGCTGTGTTTGCTATGCCCGAAGTTGGCGGCTGCAGTGCTTCAGAGGATATCTGTACATGGATCTAATCTTATCTTATCTTATCTAATCTACTCTAATCTAATCTAATCTATAATCTAAGTTTACCTAACCTAACCTAATCTAATGTAGTCCAATCAAACCAATCTAATCTAATCGAATCTAATGTAATCGAATCTATTCTATCGATCCACCAAATATATCTGTTATCTCTCTGCCTTCCTGTTCATATGTACAAATGTAAGTACATGAATATTATAGTGAATATCTGTAATGGGAGACACACATCGATGGGAGATACATATCCATAAAAGACCCCAAGTCTTGCAAGGAATGGCTGGATGCGATGTTCATTGAGAAAGTGATCAAGGATTGCCAATCATTAGCCAAACGTTATTCCTGGACCAACCAGGTATATCAGAATATTTCATAGATCTCTCATTTTTCAGCCATTCCAAGCAATTAATCAATCAGCATTCATCACCATGAACTAACCATCAAATGTACCGTTAATGAGTCATGATCAACATCACTCTAACCATTCTTGACACCATTATCTAATCGTTATTGGCCCTGTCCCATCAATTTACCATGATGTAATTAACCGTCAATCCTTCACCATCATGAACCATCAATTAATCAATAATTAATCAATTGATGACTGTCGAAGCACAAAGCAACCATCATTGACCATCATTGACCATCATTCACCATCATTCACCATCATTCACAATCATTCACCATCATTCACCATCATTTACCATCATTAACCATCATTAACCATCATTAACCATCAGATCCTTAACCATCATTGACCATAATTAACCATTCACCATGGGACAAAATGTACCAACCATCACCAATTCAACCTGCGTCGTCATCAGCTGCTGGTGCCAAGTGGCTCGCCGTTTTCGGCCCTTGGGTTTTTGCACCTCGGCGGTGTTCGCCTCCTTCGCGTTCGGCGCATCCGGCTTGGCATTCGGCGCCTCCTTGTTCTCCTAGCAGAAAGAAATGGAGCGGCTTGGAGCGGCTTATGGTGGTGCATGACTTCTATAAGCTATTATCTCCTGGCTAAAAGCTATTGCTTATTATCAACCATTAGCTATTGGTCTGGTTGATGATGATTACGAAACGGTTGATAATGATAGCAAACAATGACGCTCCATCCTGGTCACAAATGGTGAATAACATATGAATGACAATGTTGATGGTCGGTTGATGATTAATAAACAATTTATAGTGGTTCAAGATTGCTAATTGATGGTGAATGACGGTTATCTTGATGATCTTGACGATGGTTAATAAACCATTAGCAGTGGGTAATGGTAGTGGCCAATGAAGGTTTATGTCAATCTGTGGTTCGTTGTGTTAACCTAAACGGAAACGGGCTAGGGATGTTTGATAGTAGTGAATAATGACTGGTAGTCTTTGATAATAGCTAATCCTTGTTGATGATGTGTTGATTGAGCAGAGCTTGATGATGGGTTCCTTACAAAGGTTACTCTCATCCTTAATGATGTTTGACTGTGGTAGACAATGATTGATGATGGTTGACTATGGTACATAACGATATATAATGGTTGGTTATAGCTGATACTAGTTAATATGGCTTCATACTCATGATTCATGATAAATGATGGTCAAGAATGCTTTTCAAAGGAAGTTTGGAAGCATACTTCCGTGTTACGAACAACCACAATGACTACTGCAACTGATGGCTAATGCAACAGATGTCTAGAGCCAGAGAAGTCTAGAGCAAGAGATGTCTAGAGCAAGAGATGTCAAGAGCAAGAGATGTCTGAAGCAAGAGATGTCTAGAGCAAGAGATGTCTGAAGCAAGAGATGTCTGAAGCAAGAGATGTCTAGAGTAAGAGATGTCTAGAGTAAGAGATGTCTGAAGCAAGAGATGTCTAGAGTAAGAGATG
>VSDK01009972.1:376830-430493 GCA_009767595.1 Symbiodinium kawagutii
TTGTGTGGTGGTTTTGTGTGGTGGCTTTGTTGGTGGTTTTGCGTTGGTGGTTTTGTGTTGGTGGTTTTGCGCTGGTGGTTTTGCGTTGGTGGTTTTGCGTTGGTGGTTTTGTGTTGGTGGCTTTGTGTGGTGGTTTTGTCGCGCAACAGGAAGCACAATTTTTTGAAACAACCATTCCAACAAACTATAGGCACTTTTGCCTCTGAATTATAGGCCACCGTTTTCTTTGATCTTATAGTGGTTGACCTTGGGAAACTTCCGCCCCCGGCTTGCCCGGGTACTACTGGTAATGGTAAATGACGATGGCTCATGGCTGACAATAATAGATGATGAGATGGTTGAGACTCGATGATGCTTTGCCACAATGGTTGATCCTGCTTAGTGATGGATTGCTTCTAGTGGATAAGAGCGTTGAACCCAGGGCACATTTGGTCATCAAGTGATTAGTTTGCAAGTATCAAGGCTTATTAACCAACCATCAACCAATCATTAACCACCAACTGACCGTCAAATTCACCCATTATGTTACCTATTCAGGCTTATTCACCAACCTTAACCAACCATTGACCAACATTAGCCAACCATTCACCAACCTTAACCAACCATTGACCAAGCTTAAGTCACCCATTACCCACCCATTACCCGCTCATCCCTACCGACAGGGCCGGCCTCCGGTCGCCCCATCCCCCCAGCGGCAAGCCTTGTCCGCACCGCGTCCGCGACCTCGGCCCTTGCCTTTGCGAGGCTTCTTTTCGTCCTGTGCGGCCCGAGCGGTTCAGATGAGGGACGGCTAGTGATCAATGGATGGCTAGTGATTACTTGATTGAGGGAGATGATAAGCTCGTTATCAATGGTTAGTGATTAATATTGATCACTGGCCATCAATTAGTGATTCATTCATTGAGGGCTGATTGATGGAGATGAAAAGTTCGTTATTAATGGTTAGGTGGTTCATTGGTGGTCGATTAGTGGTTCATTAGTGATTGTTGTTGATGATAAATTTCATCGATGAGCCAATAATGTCGGCTAATCAATGGCTAATGATGGCTAGCCAATAGAATTCGTCCCGAGCGGGTCGTGATTGTGATTGATGTCCATGGCTCATTGATGGCTAGTGATCAATTTGAAAATCAGTGGTTCAGTGGTGGTCAATGCGGGGTTCATTAGATGGCTAATTGATGGCTAGTGATTAATTGATGGTGAAATCCTGGCTCATTGATAGCTCATCGATGGCTTATCGATAGCTAATTGATAATGAAATAGTCGCATAGTCGTGTGGTTCATTGATGGTAAACGGATGGTTAATGGCGGAGAATTGACTAGAAATGATGAGCTTATCAGCCAAAGATTCTGGGATTCGACCCAACGCCACTAGCAATGGTTGCTCGCCCATAATGGGTGTTGCTAGTGGCATGGTAATGCACTTGATGGGACGATGAGTTGATTTGAATCACAAGCAGATTGTCGAGGCAATGGCTGCAGCCCAAGAGTTGCATCTTACTGGCTACACATGGCTGTACATACGTGTACATGTATATTTTCACATGTATATATATATATATATACTTACACATATATATATATATATATATATTTACATATATAAAAATATATTTACATGTATATAAATATATATATATATATATTTATTTATTTACATATATATATATATATATATCGGTATAGCATGGTCAAGAGCTTAAGACACTTCCAAAAATTGCGTCCATTCCGAAGCAGTTAAACACGAACGTTACTGATTAGGGGGCGTTGTGATACGATGACAACTTCTACCATACGATGACAACTTCTATGATACGTGGCTGCTATTGTAAAACGCTGTGAAGCTGTGTATGTCTATTATTGTCATTATTATCATCATTATTAAAAGCTGTGTTCAGCTCTTAAACAAACTATACCCATATATATATATATATATAACCGTATATGTATATATACAAATCACCCGCAGAAGTGGAAAATCCATCCTCCATGGATTCAAGTGGATTATCAAACATAGGGATGGTTCTAACTTCCAGGTCGGTTTGAGGGTAAGCCTGCCATGGTGCTACCAACATTCCAACCATCAGCAACAGCTTGTCAAGCCAGGTGCCCCATGGTGCCCAGGCAAGCGTGGCGAGCGGGAGAACTATTGTGATGGTATGTGAGAGCTGGGTAGAGTATAATGATGATTGTGGCTATGAATGGCTAAGTAGTCGGTAGTTCCTGGTTGATTGCTGGTTGTACGATGGTAGTGATTCTAGTGATTTTGTTGGCTGGGTGTATCATGATGCGGCACATTGATGATTATATGAAAATTAAGCACCTCCCAAAAAGATATTCCCTATGATTGTCGCCTTTTGTTGGTTGTGATCACCTATCAAGTGTCAAATAGCCATGACTAAGCATTGTCATTCAATTCTGAAGCGTTCTTAACCATTGCTATTCCCCATCATGATTTCACTAGTGATCATTGATTGATAACTAGCCATTCTTAACCAGTGTTAAGCCGTACTAAAGTTTATTGTTGACTAACCACTGCCAACCATTACTAAACAGCCATTCCATGTTTTTTCAATCTCCGACATGACATGTTTTTTCAATCTCCGAGGCCAAAAGTCAAGGTAACTTGCGCCTAATGCCTAAAATTTGTACTGAATAATCATTACTATCAATTCACCCTTGGTTTATTGATGCTTTATCACCCACCAAATAACCCTGATACACATGGGCTGATTGACTCAAACAATCCATTTGAAGTTTCTTCTTGACTCACCGCTGCCAACCATTACTCAATAATCACTCTTAACCACTGCTATTATGCATCATCAACCCCCCCAAGCCCCCCCCAAACCCCACGACTCTCGGCTCCTCGAAGCCCGGTTCCTCCGTCTCCGCGTTGTTCTTCCGCTTGGCCGCCGCGGTTTGCCGCTGCGCGGTGGCTGGGACGGCGGTGGTGGGAGCGGCTTCCATCTCCTGCGCCATGCTGGTGCCATGCTGGTGCCATGCTGGTGCCTGCCAACGAGGTGAAGCTGGTAGCAACAGAATGATGGTGTGATGATGGTATGATGATGGTATGATGATGGGTGATATTGCCTACTAATCATGGTGAATAATGGTCTGATGGTGATCCGGTGATGCCTAAGAATCATGGCGAATGGTGAATCATAGGTAATGGTGAATCTGTAGCTCCCCCATCCCCCACCGCGTCCTCCTTGCCATGCGCCAAGGTATTCACCAACTGCTCCATGGCATCCAGCGCCGCCTGCGCCGCGCCGCTGGCCTTGCCTTCGACCTGGCATCGCCGCCGTCGCCCTTGCCGCGGGGCTTGCGGGTCTTCTCCTGGAGACGTGGTGAAACAGGGTGAGTTAGTGGTCAAGTAATGGTTGAGTAGTTGTTAAATAGTGGTTGACTAATTATTGGTTCATAGTGGGTGAATTGAGGGTGAAGTCTGAAGTTGATACTTCAAAAATTGTCCATTTGTGGTGCATTGATGCCTCAGTAGTGGCTACTTGCTGGTGGTTTGAAGGGATTGCATGGTGAATGATGCTTAAAGTCTTAAAGCATACATATTTCACAATGAAGAATCGTGAAGTGATGGCTAAAATGGTGGGGGATTCCTACCAACACAAACCAACACTAGTGGCAAATCTTTGATTAAATGAATTGGCGGCTCACAGGAGGGATACGGCCCCCACCAGTTGCAAGCAAGGTTCGTTCACCCCAGCAGGTACTGGTAGAAATCACTCCACCAAAGTCAGCTTTAAACCTCACTAAGCATTGCGGGTTATCATCACTAATCACCATCACCTATAATGGCTACTAGGCAGAACCATGTTTACTCACCAGCCATCCCAAATATTTGGGCAAACAATAGTGAAATTGAAACCACCAACTACGTTTTCACTGCGTTTTCGATGCACGCGCGAGCAGTCACCGGCTCGCGCGCTTGATTGAAACCATAAACTAGTAGTTGTTTAATCATTCTTGTTGGTGATCTTCCCCTACTATTCACAATCATTTATCCCCCCACAAAAATGTCATTCATCAGTTCGCCAGGATGTAAAAACCATTCCTATCACCACTGCAGCCCACCGCTCCACGATGGTCAACAAGCACTCGCGGGCCACCGGGTAGTAGGACAAAGCCAAGTTCAAGGCCTCCCAGGCAGCGGAGCCATCACATGGGAAAGGCAGTGCTTGGGCGCTTGGGCGCTCCAGTTCCGGGAATCGATCCTCTGGATGTTTGAAAATCCGCAGGTCTTTATGAGGGAAAGCATCTATTTCTAGGGCGGATGTTCCGCATCTTAAAGATTGGCATGTTGTCATGTAAACCATCTATAGATTTGTGGGGTGGATTTTCCACGCAACCAGGTTGGTTTAGCAGAGAGAGTGATTGATGAAAATCAGGTGAATACTCAATGGCCAGCTATCGATGGTCCCTACTCGTTTAGTGTCGAGTGTCACTGATGATTGATACTTAGTTGTTACTTGTTTATTACTTAGATGCTGATGATAAGTTGATTGTCAACTTAGGTATTGCTGATTGTCCTCATCTCAACTTAGTTGCTGATGATAAGTTACTTGTTCAATTTATTGTTGATACTTAGCACTGTCAACGTTTGAGGGTTAGTGCTTAATGCTGCATAGCTTGTGCGGTCGGTCAATTCTTGAGCCATTTTCCAAGTTGTCGACCTGGACTGATTCTACTGCCGTTTTTCAAGCATAAAACCGGCAGTTAGAATCCTCCCTGCGCTCATTTGAGCACTCACACTGAACGAAATTTGTGGAATTTTCAAGCATTTAGGTGGGATTCTATATAATTGGTTAATGATAATTTGTAATGGCTAATAGTTAGTAATAGTCGATGAGATTGATCATGGTCTTCAAGGGTTCATAATGGTGGGTATTGGTGAATGATGACGGATGATCATGACGAATTCTGGTTTCCTTGATAGTGGTTGAGAACGGTTTATACCTGTTCTGTGATCTAAATTTCTGACACAGCAATTATATCCAATGGTTTTCTACGTTCTGTTCACTGAGGGGACCCAGTGCCGCTGGCATATCGCAGGGCCCCAGTCACCACCACTGCTTCCCCCAATGGTCAAATCAGCAATAACTGATTCAGGTCCTTCAAGAATCAGGAACATCAACTACTTGTTTTTCATGTTCCAATGTATTTTTTTCTGGGATGTTATGATTCAGCCATCATGACACAAGCAGAACATCCCTTTGCAAAAGGATGATTCAACCATCAATGGTGACTAACTCTCGGAATTTGACCTGTCACTCCATGGAGATGAGACCCAGCCAGGTTGGCAACCTTCCCGAAGACAGCAACCCCTTGGGGTTACCCCCACCCGACTTCATGCTTTGGCTCTACCAACCTGCCCCCTGCCTTGCGTGTCACCACCACATCATGCAGCCGGAGAATGCATCGATCCGAATAATTCATGGCACCCAGGGCATGCGCCAAGCACGACACCGTGTCCTCACCAGCGTGGCGAGCAGCTTGGGGAACTCCAAGATGCATCCGGACGTCCAACCGCCAGTTACCCTCCATGTACTAAGCCCTCATGGATCGATGCAAGTTGGAAAATGATTTTTGTTATTGGTGAGTTGGTGTGTTGCCATTCGTATTGGTCAGTATTATTGATGAATACTAACTAAGTTAACTCATACCACATGGTTAGCTCCAAAAATACCACAGATTCATTGTTGACTAAGTTATTCAATACCGTTGTTTAGTCAATACCATTGGTTAATACCATGAATTTGTACAATTGGTCAAGACATTGATCAATACCAGCAAAGAGATTCAATACCAGTGGTGAAAAATGATCACTTGCACAAAGCGCGTGCCGCCTTCGAATTTCGGACCTCTGCAAACACACTGCAGACGGGACTGGCTCCATGGATGGGTGCCAACTTAACCATTACCAGCCATCATCAACCAGGTCTGACTATGCATTTATGGCTACAGGGTATATATATAGTCATCTTCCGTGACTAGCCAATTTCAACCAGTTGGTTATCGCTGTTTGTTTGCTGAAAGAACTATTGTGGTTGGTGGTTAGTTGCCCCATCCAAAAAACATTCGTCAATCAACCAGCCAAGCGGAAAACCACCAACTAGATCACTTTTTATAGACCATGATTGATCATTACGTTGACCAACATCGTTCATGTAACCATCATTAGTCAGGAACTAGACGTTGTCAACCATGATGCGAGTTAAGCATCATTTAATCACTAGTTGTTAACCACTATTGACCATTGTTCACCAGGATTAAACACTATTTAACATTTATGGCTGAATATGATAATAACTATTTCGACCTGTTGTTGACCACTATTAAACAGTCAACCATGAATCACTATCAAACATTGCTGGTTGAGACTATCAGTTAAAAAATAAACAACTAATAGTGGTTAACATTTTAAGACCATAAAACATTGTCACTTATTAACCACTATAGTTAAAATTAAGACTGAGTCAACTCAGCCAATGATGACCACTTGTCATCGACCACTTGACTCACCTCAGCCGTCCCTCCCCGTTGCCCCGACTTCGCTCCTCCACTTTCACCGCTTTGCCCTCCTCTTCCTGCGCTTGGGCCTGCGCAGGGTGACCCCGGGTGGCCGGTGATGGTTCAATGGTTGATGGCTACTCGTTGAAAATGGTGGTTGATGATGGTGCTGGAAAATGGTGGTGGCTAATACTGCTGGATAATGTTTGATTAGTGGCGAATTAATGGGGTTGACAATTGTTGATGTGTTGGTCGATATGGTTGATAAGGGTCAATAGTGGTTAGTTGATGCTTGATCATGCTTCATCATGGCTGTTCATGAATAAATTATGGTTCAAGGCCACCCATGTCGCGGCAAATAGCTTGTGATGCAACTTCACAGTTTCCATTCATGAACATCGAATGGGGCAAAATTAGGCATAGAATCCAACAGGAAAGCAATACAAGAAACAGTCTGTCAAGTAGCGGGTGTCCCCACACCAAAATCCAAAGCAGAATGGCCCGCCCGTACAGGAAATCCAGCTTACCACCTGCAGTAGACAACTAAGCCTCCACCAACTGTGGGGACAACCGCAGTTCCTGTTGCCGCCTCTGCCACTTCTCCTCCAGCACCACTGGCACACTGCTCCAAGCGCAAGGTGAACTTTTCAATGAGGCCTTCGATGTGTTTCTCCTGGCCACGTGGTGGGTGTGTCGTTCAGCTATTGCCCATAGCCTTGGTACCTGAGAATCCTCAAGAACCATCCCCTAGGGTCATAAACGCACCCAGCTGCTTGGTGTCCTGAAAGCTTCGGAGAAGCTTGTGCCCCAACATTTCCCAACTGGTGTGGCTTTGAAATACCAAGCAGAACGACCAATGTTGAAGGGCCATTTTGCTTGGCCTAGCTGGTCAAAAATGACCTATGGTTGAACAATCAAGTTTCATTTCAGCATTGGTGTGGCTGTGGGTCAATACCCTGGTTATAGCACCCACATTTCTCAATGGAGACACCAACCCAACAGGTTCGACATACCAACACGCCCCCCATGTGACCACTTGGCAGGTGCTCCTTCTCCACGAACTGCATGATGTACTGCACCCTCGCCACGGCACCACCCTCCACGCCATCTTCCACATGCTCCGGCAGGCGCGCGACGATCTCCGGAAGCAAGTTGTAGACCACATTGGTGGAGCGCTTCGAAAGCTCCTCTGCGGACAGGGTTTGACACAGGCAGGTGCAAGGATGATAGGTGGCAGTGGGTCAGTTCACCCGGCTAGTCCCCTTGGTTCCCCATCACTAACCAGCAAGTTTTCCCACTATTATTGTTGAGGTTATGATTTCCCATTATTGGTTGGTTCATATTGACCCATAGCCATATTTCCACCGAAACACCCATAATTCACAACCATTCACAAGCTTTAAATACCCGTTTGGTAAGGATATAGAGTGTAGTCAATGGCATCATCACCATGGCCGGCTCCCCAGGATGGCCTTGCAGGAGTGTCATGACTTGAGAGTCGATTGGAAACCCCGGATCTTGATTTGGTGGTTTCTCAAGATATAGGGTACCTCCATTTATAGTAATGGACCCTCATTTAGTATTTTTTCATCCAGTTTATTTACCAGTTAAAATAGTTAATAAACCAACCATTTTGAAGGCTCCCCCATTTTGAGAAATCCATCATTTGTGCAAATCACGGTCTTGTCACCCTTCTGCGAGAGTTCGGTTCTGACAGCAACATGTTCCTTGCTCCGTTGATTCATCCACAGAGCCTTCAAAAAAGATCCCGTTGCCACGTCTTTCGACTGTTCTGGTAGCTCATTCCTTTGCGCTTCAAAAGCCTAAACACTCCCTCCTAACCACCTGTGAGTCATCCCTGCGGTTTTCTAAGGTTAAAATCAACTAATGGTTGATGTCTTCCTGTAAATCCAATCTATTCTATTGCGCCATACTCTGTCACATTTTGTTGAGTTGAACCCCTTTCTTTGTTGGCACAAATAATATTTGCGTACTACCAGGCTCTTTGCAATCCTGGAGAATACTGATCGGTTGAAAGACATTCCCACTTCTTTGATTCCACATAAGTCTGAAAGCTACGGTAACCACTTCCTAGATGACTTGCCTACAAAAACGGACTGGTTTCAATTTATAGGTGGCACCGCCATGTGATACCAACATGTACCAACTATCCGACCAACTGAAACCAACCAGCCAGGCAAGCCAAGCCAACCCTGACCCCGGCCACTCTTCATCTTTCCTGGAAAAGGATTCGTGCCACACGGGCAGTAGCCTCGTGGTTGCCTCAGGGTCCCAGCGATGGTGGTGGTGGTGTCCTTTTGATGAACTCATCAGCACATCCTGGTGAAATCACAGCAGCGGTAGCAACCGTTCTGAGCCCAAAGAGACCTTTGATGAGCGGATCAGATTCAATTGCATTCACATTTTGTCTTCAGCTAATTGCATTGCCAATAAGTGGCTGATCAGCATCATCTTGGCTCGTTGCTTGTGGATGGCAAGCTAGAATAGATCCCACCCATTTACCCCCAAGATGTCAGAGCCAAACCTCTGGAGCTCGCTACGGAAATCCATGGCTTCCCAGGGGGGGCCGCTGGAGGTTCACCCAAGGCACAAGCAGTGAGCCACAGGGCTCGGATCAGCAACACCGGGCGCGGCTTCATCATGTCGTTGAGCACCAGATGCCTAGCAGATCAGTGATCCGTCGTTCACAGTGGATGGATCTGTGGGGTGACTTCATGGAGTAACTGACACCAGGATGTAGCGACCTTCTTGGGAAAAAAATTGGAAAAAACGGAGGAATGGGCCGGGAAACCACCGACTATGGCACAACTATTTGCTCACATTCCTGGTGACGTCTTGTTACTACTCATCACCCACCGTGTTCATGAACCAACAAGTACCTACCAACTCGCATGCTCTGTAACGAAAAGTAAAATGAGCTTGGCAAACGCCATTATCATCATCAGCTGCGATTAGGACAGCAACAAGTAACAACTATTACATGGCTATTCACCATTACTATCTTTATCAATCTCTATCATCATTAACCATCATGAACCACCATCATCCACCAGCATCACCACTACCATGCTGGTTGGTGATAACTTCACAAAACCACAAGTGATTTCTGGTGAGCGACCACTGTGAATCAACCGTCACTAGCCATCAGTCTCGCTATATAGCCATCCTTTGACCGTCATTCAGAACCATGATTGATCGCTTGCCGTATATCACACCATTCACCATCATTTACCACCATCACCCACCATGAAGCATCAACCCTAGCCTGAAATATTGATGACCACTATTAACCAGCATTAACGACTACAGATAAGTATCATTCAACCATGCCCCACCACCACACCAGTAACTATTTTCAACTAAGCTCATAACCACTCTCAGCTTATCATCCTGAACCACCATTGGTCCTCATTAACCAGCATAAACCATCAATTATCACGAACCACTATGAACCGGCTTATTCACCAGCTCATATACCTCCATTAACCATCAACCAACCATTGATCAACCACCACCAACCAACATTCATCACCACTAACCACCATTCATCACCAGTAGCCACCATTCATCACCACAAACCATCAATCAATCAACATTAACAACCACTACTTATCAATCAACCACCATTAGCCACCACTAACCACCACTAACCACCACATCACCGCCAGTCACTGCCAGCCACCAAGTCGCGTCAACACCAGCAGCGCCGTCAAACGCAGATCCACCGCGTTGCTGCTGCCGTCGGCGGTGCTCAAGGTGCTGTAGAGGCGGCCCGTCCTGGTGGCGGCGGGGCCATGGCTGCTGGGGGCCATGTCACCAGCAGCCATGTGAAGCCTGGTGAGTGGTGAATGATGATGATGATGATGATGATGATGATGATGATGATGATGATGATGATGATGATGATGATGATGACGATGACGATGATGATGACGATGACGATGACGATGACGGTGACGGTGACGGTGACGGTGACGGTGACGGTGACGGTGACGGTGACGGTGACGGTGACGCTGATGATGATGATGATGATGATGATGATGATGATGATGATGATGATGATTCCTGATGATTGATGAGTATGATCGGTAAGAGTGGTCAGTGCGGATGAATGATAGCTGATGATCAAGAAAGATCATTAGAGGTCAACCTGCGAGAAATAGTAGTTAGGTGATGGTTGATAACAGAAACAGCTTCTGTACATTAGCCGTAGTATAGTCTTCGCTACGATAATAGCCCATCAATTACCGTCATTCAGTAGCTATTAGCAGCCATGATGAGCTTACTATGGCTACAATCCACCAGAACCAGCCGTCATTCCTCAGCCATTCGCTATAACCGGCCGTTCGGCATTACTCTAATCACTTATCAACCACTTGAGATCATCGTTTATCAGCTGTAATGACTCCGTATAAATCTATCATTACCACAATAGCAATAAACCTTATGCCTTGTTGATCAACCGTTGTTCTAATCGTCGTATTATAACCCATTAACCATCATTAACGATCCACTAACCATCAATTACCAAAGTGGCACTCGTAGTTGTAGCGCCACCATGATTTACGGGTCTATTGAGTATTGGAGCCATCATTCTTGAGCATACTGGCTGGTACTATCAAAGCTTAATTGACCTCATTTTATTCATGATTTTACCCATCATTCCAACCATCATTATAACAATTACAATAAGTGTCATTATAAACCATCATTATAACCCATCATTCTAAAGCTTCGTCAATCACCATCAAGGATCATCATAACCATCATTCCAACCATCATCATAGCCATCCTCCACCAAGCTTATCATTCCCTGCCCTTCACCAGGACCTCCACCTAGGCGTCCCCACCAGGGTTCCACCACATTGGGATGCCGAAAGAGCAGGTCCCCCACGGCCACCAGCAGGGACTGACGCAGTGTCAGGTCCTGGAGGGAAAGCAGCTGGAGGGAACAGTGAGCTAAGGAGTGGGGTTCGGTGGTCTATGAGGGGCTAATAATAGTTGATGAGGGGGGTTAATGATAAGGTTTTTAACCATCTAAATATTGTCCTTGAGGGTTAGTCATGTTCCTAATAGATGGTCACCAGTAGTCGATGTAACACCATGGTTAATGATTAATCACCGTCAATGATAGTGGTGTTACGTGTCAATAGTCAGCAACATGGTTACTAAACATGCTTAATGATAGTAAGCGGTGAACAACGGATAATCATGGTTTATAATGGTGGGTAGTAATGGCTAATCATGCTAAACGATGATCTTATAACTTTACTTAACCACTAGTTCACCATTAGTTAACCGCTATTATCAACCATTCTTAACCATTATCAACTATAATGCTGTTATTAACCATGATTAATCATGTGTTAACCATTAGTCAACCTATTCATCATTGCTGAACCTGTTAACCATTGCTTAACCTGCAAACCATTACTTAACCTATTAACCATTAGTCAACCATTAGTCAACCTATTGACCATTACTTCACCCATTACAAACCCCCTTTAGATGCTCCCCTTTTCGCCCGTCAACCCCCACCTTTGAACATGAAACCACGCCTCCAAGAGCCCACCCTCAGCAATGGCTTCCTGCGCTCGGTTCATGGTTCGTCGCGGCTACGCAGGGTGAATCACGGTGGTTATTGGTGGTTAGGAGTGCTTAATGAGGGGGAATCCTCATGGTTTGTAAGGGCTAATCATGGTGAATCATCATGGTTAGTAGTGGTTAATCATGGAGAATCAGGGTGAATCCTGGTGGTTAGTAGGGGCTAATGCTGGTGAATCATGCTGATTAGTGGCTAGTCATGGCTAATCAATCATGGATGCGAATGACACGTCGAGCTGTTGGGAGGTGATCATAGTGAAGCAACTCGCCACAAACTAGTGAAGCAACTCGTGACCTATGACGGATGGGTAGCGACCCATGGTCGTTCGTATCCATGCGCGACCCCGAAACTGATGCTTTCTCTGAGTCAAGGTGCACGACTATGCTTCGCAAGAATTCGTTGGTGAATGAGCATCAAATATAGAAGGCTCCTAAGAGCTGGATCACCAATCATGATACATGAATCATGACTCATGAGTACAAATCAATAGTATCTGGATTAAAGATTACTGAACGGCATGCATCATTGTTAGTCAGAATTGATTCGTTGAATATTGATCAATCAGCAATTCTCGTCATTTGCAAATCAGAACTAAATAGTCTGATCATTGGCCAGTGGTACACAGCATTAATCATCAATTAGCCAGTCTTGATGATCATGAATAATGATCAGCCATCGTTAAGTATGTGATCATCATGGCCATGGGCAACCCGTGGTCCACCAACAGCTCAAACCAGGGCATGCGACTTCGCAACTCGCTGGTGGCTTGAGGAAGCTTGTTTCATCATGGCGAACAGTGGCAAATGATAGCCCAAAAATGGCTCATATGGGCAATACCTGTGCTTCTACCATGGCCAATAGTGGCACATAATGGCTTCCAATGGGATTTAACCCAGGGCTACATAATACAGGCAAATAATGGCTACGAATGATTCATAATCAGGGACTGCACGTTGAGACAGTACTTGCAGCATTCACACGGCAACTCCCCATCTCTGTTGGTTTCAGTGCGATTCACCCAGCTTCAATTAAACACTACTGGATTGGATGCGTGGCTGCGGGTCACCCCATACCACTGCAAAACATCCCCGACCCGGCACTCGTCCAACTGCTGGAATGTGAACTTCTCCTTTCTTCATGATTGATGGCTTGACCTTGTCCCTCAAGAAATCCAGTGCCAAACAACCAGGTGGATCAGGTGTTAAACCATGACAACCACACCATGACCATGACCACACCATCCCCCAAGATCTCTCGCTTTACCCCCGAGCGCAAGCTCAGGCGCTGTCGCGTCCGGCCTGTGTGGCACCCTGCAGTTGGCTCTTGCCGTTCTTGGGAAACAGCACCGAGAACAACAGCTGCAGATTTTCCTCGCAGAAACGCTTGGAGACCTCGGAAACGGGCGCGGCGATGCTTGGCCAAGGTATACGATGGCAAGTGATTGATGGTTGCAGTAATAACGGTGGATTAATGATGGTTAATGGTGGTTAATAGTGATTATCAATGGTCAATAATGGTTAATAATGATTGAAGATTGATGGTTAGTTGATGATGGTTGATGGTGGTTCATAGTGGGTAGTAATGGGTAGTACTGGCTAATTATAGATAAGTAGTGGCCAATCATGGAGAATTATTGGAAATTGTGGTTCATTATTGCCAATTGGCTTATGATTGATAGTGGCCAATTGATCCAGGAACAAGGTAATAGTGTCAATATGTGTCAATAAAGAGTGGTGAATACTGGTTACCAGTCTACAAGCCCCCAGGCATGGCCGAAGGATGTCCTGCTAATTTCAACTGCCAACATGTGAGATTTGTCTTGGGGTGGTATTTACCCTAACTGACCTGTCTTTGTTGGATACATCCACAATATCTGGTGGCTGTGTGGGTGGTGGAAATATCCCCAATCTTTGACGGAATTGTTCCCAAACAAACACCCTACCAACCAACCGACCAATGAAGAAGCGTAAGTAATGATTCTCAACGATCCATCAAAACCAAACCAAGCAAACCAACCAAACCAACCAAACCAACCAAATGAACCAATGGATAAAAAATGAACCAACGAAACCAAACCAAACCAAACCAAACCATCCAATCTCATCCTTCCCCCATGAGCATCCCGATCTTGGCAAAAGCTTCACAAGTCCCAGGTGCCGTCATGAACTTGCACAGGCTGATAGCCCCCACTCGCCGGATCAGAGGGTGACCCCGCAGATCCTGCGGATCCACTGGGGTGCAAGGTGCCAACACAAATCTGCGTAGGAAGTAGTCTGCCTACCAATGGCTTGTATAGTGATTGATAATCATTTTGGGTGAATAGAATGTTGAATCAATTCGGATTTCTGGTTGATCATGGTTGGTTATGGTTGATAAAAATTGGGCCAATGCTTGATGAGTAGTTAATAAATGCCAGGATAGTGCTTAGTATATTGATTGGTTGAAAGCCATCTACTTTGGTGTATTGGTTGATCGCTTACAATGTTTGATCCTGAAACAACAAGAAGGCAGTGTCCCTTGCTCCAACACAAAGCCAGCATCAACCTTTGGTAATGTTCATGAATCGTCAAACTATCACCCATCATTAAACATCACACATCATCAATAGCAAGTATGAACCGTCATGGAAAATAAAACGAACAATATATTTCACTTAACCCACTGTTTCCGGTGGTACTGTCCTTTAGGTACCAAGGGTGGATATCGTGGTTAATCATCTACTATCTTTCTGACCCCATCTGGGACATGAATGGTTAATCGATGGAGCGTCTCTATCCATGCGACATGAGCATTATTAAGCATCATTAGCAATTACTGGCTATTACCGACAATCACTGATCACACATTCTCACCACTACTACCATCTCATCTAAAGCAGCCTTTCTGGGCCCATGTAGTGAGATGTACAGGCTATGCCACCTGTCATGGCTTTCAATGACTTGCACCCCCCACAACTGTTCCAACAAAACGGGAAGCTAGTTGCTGGAAAGTCCCCCATCTTTGATGATATCTGATATTGGCTCATACCTCTCTTGCAGTTGCCATATCCCTGTTGTTGGGCCGGGATATCCCCGTTGTTGCGCGCTTGGATATCCCTGTTGTTGGGCTGGTATCCCCCAGTACCCAACCAGATTTCACCACTCACCACGTCCCCAACTCGCTGCGCCGAAGTCACCGCGCCTTGTCCAACAAACATGCGAACAACAGAGGCTTCACCTGGAGCGCTCACGGCATGTCACATCCCATGGGTGGTTTGGCGAACGGCTGCCTAGAAAAAACCTATTTCCCAAGGTTAACAAACCATAGGCAACATAGTTCACCAAACCACCCATAGAAAATTTCCCAAGGTGATGGCAACATCTGATTTTTCTTGTCATTTGTTCTGTTTTTGTTCTTTGTACATCTCCGCTGATGCTGCGTACAGTATCCGATGTTCTCCGATGATGGACGGGGCTGATTTTTGGTACCGCCACTGGTGCCCCGATGAATGCTGTACGCGATGTCCACACGGGGAAGGACCGGCGAACCATCAGGGGCAGCCTTGGGCATGCAGGCCCAGCGAAAACTCCATTCTTCATACATGACCCTATGTAGAGTGTCCCTTTTAACGGTAAATCTAGCTTCAAACCATCCCCAAATGTTCAATAGCTGGTGATGTACACCATCAAAGAGTTGGAGGGTTGCAGAGGGATCTCCCATTCTGGGTCTCCCCGTTGGGGATCAACGAAGTCCCCAATGAAACTTATCTGGAAAGCTAAGAATCACTCTCTTTCATCGGTAAACCAGCAGAATAAGTGGTGGGTTTTCCTCCACTCGCTGCATGTTTCCCAGGGCGTAGCCATCGACAATAGATCATGGTTATTGATTACCAATTGTCGATAGATTGATGTTGTTGGAACGCCATGTTGACCCTGTGATAAGCTTTGATCAATCATGAACTTCATGTTTTGCCACTAGGGGGGGCCATAGCCTTCAAGAAAACCATTTGTTCGCATCAATTGACCTTCTTGCCGCCCTAAATGGCATCCCTTGGAGTTGGAGATGTGGCCCCCAGCGTTCCGTTCCAACCATTACCCCATGGGCCCCAGGGCTAGCTCCAGGGCTCCGCACACGATCCAGCAAGCGATTGCTGTACAGCAGCCCGGTCTCGGCCAGCTGAGCAAAAGCCTGGCGGCAACGAACCAAAGCCACCATCCATGGTTCAGAAGGGCTACAATGCTTACAAGGGTTACATGGTTCAGAAGGGTTAGTATCATCTAATGGATAATCAAGTGATAACTCATGTTGGATCGGTTTGCAATGCTTCTAATGGTTATGGATAACTTGGTGATTGGCTAAGCAAAAGTGACCAAGAATGGCCATGTTTCGGGAACAAAACCATCTTTTTCACTCACCAAGCTGAGGCAGCTTGGAGCCATGAACATCAACGGGCAGCCAGCGCATTCCAGGGTTAATGATGTTGAGCTGTGGCCGTCTTCGTGGGACGTTTAACATATCAACTGGGGATCATTAAAATGCCCCACTTGATGGGGTCGATTTACTGGAACACATCAAAGCATCTGAATTTACCATCTCACTAAAGCATCTAATTTGGAGGACAATTTTGAAGCACTCTTGGTGAGGTCAAACACCCCAGTTGGCTGCCTCCGATTCGTCGAAGCCTCCAGTTGTTGGTTGCCTATGCTTAGCAGTTGCCCCCCCTGGTCCCCCATGACAAGCAACTGGTAATACCCCGAGGCCGGGTGAAAACCACATGAACCAGTAGCTTCAGCCTTATTGTTGGTTGGGGACATAACCCTAGTGGCTTGCTATTGGCATGCCCAAGCAACAAGTTACTATTGCTTCCTACTAGGATTCCTACATGGTAGTTTCTCAACTGATACGGGTACCCCCAAATCATCCACTTTATTATGGTAAGCCCTTGGCCCTTCAGGACCTACTAGGATTCCTACATCATGGCAAGCCCAATCATCCCATATCAATCCCTAATAGTTGTCATCCCTTGTAAGACCATTATTACCATTTCATCAACCATTACACATCAAGGTAAGCCCATTATCAACCTACTATTAATCACTATTCTTCAAAACTATAGGAACTAGTAACCACTATTAATCACTATTAATCAATTAATCCCTACTAATGACTAGTTCAAAATCACTATTAATCAAAATTCATCACATCATGTGATCAATATGGGCTCATATTGTTGGTATTAATCACTATTAATCACTATTAATCTGTTACTAATCACATCAACCAGCCCCAAGTCACCACGGTTGATCCAACCCCCAGCACCAGCACGGGGTGTCACGGTGCACTGCGGGTGCGGCACAGGGACCTCTGCTTCGCGCTCTTCCAGGCCCACACCGCCCATGGAGGTCTCGGCACTGTCCTTCTCCTCGAACGGCCGAGGTCAGGGCGGCCACGGTGGTTGGTCTATGGATGGCTAGGGATGAGCTTGGGGATTGGCCAGTGATGGCTAGGGATGGCTGATGAGTGATGAACTTCTGGTGAATTTGTGGGTAGTTGATGGTTGATTGGTGGGTTTTTTTGTAGTAAATTAGTGGTCAATGAGTGATTAATCAGTGGTGAATGTGTCATGATGGTTGATTAGTGACCAATTTGTGGTTTATTTGTACTTGATTGGTGGTGGTTAAAAGGTTCTTAATCTACGGTAAACTGGTAGGGATTAGTTGATTAGTGGTTGATTAGTGGTGGATTCGTGATTAGTCGATGGTTGCTTAATGGTTGGGAATGGTCAATTAGGGGCGAATGAGTGGTCAATAATAGTTCTTGATGGCCAAAGGATGTCTAGTGATGATTAATGATATGAAATACTGGTTCAATCGCTATTCTCATGCTTGGGAAACTACAGACGTCAGTCACCCGGGCCGACGATGAAAGAGATCTCCATAACAAGAGCAGCCGCAACCACCACCAGCTATGACAATCATAGGATTTGGTTGCAGGAAAATATTCAGCAAAGTGGCACATATACTCATTGACCATCATTTATGGTGAGTTTCCTGGCATCTTTCCTGTAAACTAATTGGTTGAGACAAGCAACAATGGTAATCAGCAGCGAACCTATGAAAGGAAATCCTCTTCCATCACCATGTTTCCAACGAATGGGCCAGTGCAGCCACTGAGATTTGTCTCCTCGTCCTCTTCCGCTGCCGCCTTAGCGCCCTTGCCTTTCTTGGTGGCCTCAACTCGCGGTGATGGGCAATGCAATTCTCATTGCCAACGCTGTATGGGCCTGGGTAATCTGAAAATGTTGTTGCCAGGTAACCTGGAACAAACAGTCCTGAACCAACACTTGAAGTCCTGTGCATCAAAAGTGGGACTGCTGAACAATTCCTGCCCACCTGAGGCCTGAGGTGTTTGAAATCCACCAATCGCAGCTGATTGATTTGATCCGTCAGCAGTATCGGGTAGTGAACTATATCCCAAAACACCAATGGGAGTAATGCACCAACAGTGCGCTAGGAGTGCAAGAAACACGGAGCCAGGTTCCTTGCCATTTTACTTTAAGCAGGATTGTGAGCCATGATATGTTTGAGACCGAACATCATGGTGACTAATCATTATAACCATAAACCATTTTTAACCAATATCATTACGGTAATTGTTATATATCACCATTGTTGACCAAGGCAGATTGATATGATTTTCCAATATCACCTGCTGGAGCCATGATTATCATCTATAACGAAAATAGAAAATAGGTATCATTATCAGAACTAATCATGTTCATTCCTCGTGGTCATCATTCACCACTGCCGTTGCAGTGATGTAAAAAAAATCACCCAGAAACTGAGTAATCATGATTCACCATGATTAACCGCTGTTGGTCGTTATCACCACTGCTATCGTCCAGCAGTACAGACCCCGATTAATCAACCATCATCATTCATCGTAGTTCACCATGAACCATCGTTAAGCATAGTGAACCTCATCACTAACCATCTGCCACTCTGCTAAGTCACCTGCCTGGCTGCACCACCACTGCCACGGGTTTGTTGGGGCCCCACCCCGCGCCCCTGCGCCGCCCACGCCCACGTTGCGCCTTCTTCTCCTTGCTCTTCTCCCGTTGCTCCGCCAACTTCGCCTCTTCCTGCGCCAGCCTCTGCCTGGTGGGCCGTTGCTATGGCAGGTAGCCCTCCCCCTCTTCTGAACGCGTTGCAACGAGTGCTTGGTGAATGGTTGGTGAATGGTTGGTTAATGGTTGGTGAATGGTTGGTTAATGGTTGGTCAATGGTTGGCTAATGGTTGGGTAATGGACCATTTTTGTCGTGTTCGGTGTGGTCGGTTAAGAATAATTGGATAATAATCAAGGGTTCATGATGGTTGACCATGTCTCATGATGGCTACAGTAAGCATGGTGAACCCCAGTTCCGGATGACGAGCTCCATCCCGTCCAACCCTTGGGATGTGAATAGTGATTCCTTCGTTTAACCCCCCCCGGGTTCAGACATAGAACATATCCTTACTCCACCGTTGACTACTCCCCTGCAACGGAAATTCCCTGGCAAACGCCAGGCGATTATCCAGAGTTTGTTGACGAATCATCCGGGAAACATCAGCCAACTTGATTCGTCAGCTCACTTGACCCAAATCAGGAAGGTGACAAGGGAAACTACTCCTCAACTAGGGTGGGCAAACTGGCTTCAGGGTCAGAAGTCATGATCAACAAAGCTATTTCCAGCAGGTGAATGGCAGGCCCCAGAAATTCCCAACCGGGCGATGCTGACCTCAGCCCCTGATCAACCGGTCACGGGGTCACCGGGTCGAAGCAAGGTCTAACCAGGATGGTGGTTCGCCTCTTGAGGGCCGACTGCAAACCTTCCAGGAAGATCAGCATCCTGGTCTCGTGGCTGGTGGTTGGGTTGTTGCAAGGATGGGATTCATAGCAAGTTTCTCTGGTGGATGGGATCAGATGTCACAACTTCGCTGATAAATTGGATCAACAGACCCACCATCTGGAGAATCATTGGTGGATGAGATATATGAACAACAGTTGTGGCTTTTCAGTTCTAAGAGACCCATCATCATGGGAGGGTAAATGCTACGAGTTCAAACAAAGATTTTTCTGAGCACGTGAAGAAGGATGAACAAGAGGATGGATCTTATGATTCCTCACCAGCACTGCAGACTGACCTGCAAATTGTTGTTGCTGACTTGACTCTCAAAAGTTCTCGTACTAAAAGGTAAGCCAAGTTTTTGAAAAAGCGTGGGGCGTCATGGGGGGTGGACTGGTCTGCCGCTTGGGAGGAACCGACCCGACAAGGAATCATCAGCGAATCAACATCAAAAAGAACCCAACCAGAACCAAAACGGATCGAACCGTCCAAGAATTGAAACCAATTTCCACTATGAACGAAACAAAATATGGTGGTTTCTCAAGTCATGGGCTAACCCCCAAATCATCCATTATTCATGGTTAGAAATAAACCAAGCATAACTTTGGGGGTCCCCTAACTGACTAACAGCCCAACAGCACCGCAGCTGCACCGGCCGGGCAGCTGCCCCACCGGGTCCTCAATGCCAAATGCCCCGCCACGAAGGCCACGCAGCCCAGTTGCGGCACCTGCACACGCCGCACCTGAGGTTGGAAGTGCCGGCATGGGAAGTGCCCAGTGGGAGCCATGGAAAGGACCATCAACTGTGGGTCATGGCAGTTGATGAATGATGGATGGATGGTTGATAAATGATGGCTGATGATGGCTGATGATGGTTGATGATGGTTGATGAATGGTTGATGGCTGATGATGGTTGATGAATGGTTGATGAATGACAGAAGAATGGTTGGTTATGGACAATGATAGTTAGTTTTTATTAATGGTTAACAATGCCTTGTTGATAGTGGCTATTAGTTGATGATGATGATAGCTGATGATGGTTGGTTGATGATGATGTTTGATGATTCCTCATGAATGGTTGATGAATGGTTTGTGTTACAGGGGAACAGTGAACAGTGGCGGAGCATGATCAATCATAGCGGATAAAGCAGTCAATTATGGTTCATAGCTAGTTCTCATGCCCACTACCAGGGTTTGTTACGTCATATCACGGCAATGATCCTACACGGTTGCTTCAATAAAGCGTGGTGCATGGCCAATAAGACCATCGTTTATACAGAGCCCCTCCTTCAAACACATAGCAGCTCTGAATGCAGCAAATGACATTATCAGTTTTGGCTGGCTCAGAGTGTTTTACCAAGTACCTGAAACGGTACATAACATCAAGATGGGTTGCTCTTTGCCACATGGCACATACCACTTTATCACTTTGATAGTTTCCCACAGAAAAGTGGTATGCAGGAAATCCTCATATAAAATGGTCACTTTGATATCATACCATTTGATCATAGCAAAAATGATCAAAGTATTATATAAGTTATATATCATATATCATAATAGATGTATAAGTGATTCATCAAATTAATGGTTGTATATCTTGATTGCTGAAGGGGTACCTTACGCTCCCCCAATATTCCCACGATTTTCCATCCCTCTCACTTGGCGTTTTGCGATCCCGCAGATCCCTGGGCAGAACCAGTGCCATCGACCGTGCCTCCACGTCTCCATTTTCCTTAGCAATGGCTGCCACTTCTGCAACGGAGATGAGGTGGGGCTCCGCATCATAGCTCACAGGTGGGGCAAGCAAACAAGCAACCAACCAGTTGTGGCTCAAATATACATTTGCATAGTCATTTGCATAGTCATTTGCATAGTCATTTGTACATCCCTGCCATTGCTTCTATCCTACCATTCGGCTGTTGATTCCTAAACCAACACTGCCACTGCTACCAACCACTCTCCGCAGGCTGCGTCCCAGATGCGTTGCCCTCGCCTTGGCCTTGGCGAGAACCGTGAAGCTGGGGCAGATCCAGCTGTTTATAGCCGTCATAGAATGGTAGTGGATAAGGGGATCACCGCTATAACAGGGGTAAACCTACCAGTAATTCAGGTAGTGAATAATAGTGCTTTTGAGTGAATAGTATGGACCAGTGACTGCCAATCCCCAAATAAGAATCGTAGATCCAGCTATCAACCAACATTTGTTTATCTATAAATAGCTTGCGATTCCCATCAATCATCAATAAAGGTCTATTTGTACAGGTCCACCAGTAGTAGCGACAAGCCACCAACGGCTGACATCGATTCCCCCGTGGTTTCACGGCGGACCTGCACTGTTGCCTTCGGGGTTTCCACATGTGGCAACATCCCATTGCAGAGCCTGGTGTGTACCGCGGTCCTCATACAACCACGATGGGGCCCGCTGGTCATTCAGTGGTGGGATTCCTTGGTGCCTGTTGACCAGAGGTGGTGATATTTATCAGCCGTATCGGCCTTCGTTGTTGATCCTTCATGGCCATCCGTATATATCATGTTCATTCATGATGAGTAATCATGATCAGCCATTACTATTGACTTGACAATGATGACCATGCACTCAGAAAATGATAGCCATTGACCGTGATTGGTCATTCATCATCACTATTGATCAGTATAAATATGTGAATGACAACGACTCGTGTGCGACAACACCACCAAAGCACCTCGTTGCCACGACTCATGACAAGCTGGTTGCCCTCCCTGCCTCCAAGAATACCGCAGAGCATGCGATTCAGAATGTTCTCCCACACCTGCGCCACACAAATGCTGTGAACTGAGAGGCTGCACAATTCATCGCCGCTCCAACAATCGATGCGGAGTCCTTGGGGTACAACCCTGACACTCACGTGACTGATCTGATTCACCTACTTGATTGCAGATGGTGAAAGTCAAATGGGATGAAGCACCCAGAGATCTCGCTGCACCGTTCAGGCTTGGTTTAACCACAACTCAAAATAGTAATTAAGCATGATCAACCATCATCAACCATCATTAGCCATCATCAACCATTTCTAACCATCATTGACTTGAATGAGTTCAACCACCATGAACCAATGAACCCCAATACCTTCAGCCCTTAGCCACACAATGCACCGCCGGCGCCCCACCAGCGCTGACCTTGTCCGGGGAGCGGTGCGCCGAATCCAGGGCCTTGCTGCCGTGCTGGGCCAACTCGAAGGACAAGTCCTGGAGGGTCACAACGAGGGGGGAACAACGGGTGATCATCAGGGGAACCGTGCATAAACCACAGGGAAAAAACAGGGAAACCGTAGGGAAACCATAGGGAAATCATAGGGAAATCATGGAGGAAACCATAGGGGAACTATAGGGAAACTATCGGGAAATCATGGGTTGATAGGGAAATTATGAGTTCAAAATTGATCATAGGGAAACTAATGGTTAATGACATATGGGCGTTTCTCAAAATAGGAGACCCCTCAAATCATCGAGTTTATTAACCAAGTATAGCAATAGACTATCCATTTTTCAGGGGTTCCCAATTTCAAGAAAACCACATTTGGGAAACCATGGGTTGATAGCGAAGCCACCAATCTTACAGGGTATAATAGGTAGTAATAATAGGGGATAATAGGTATAATAGGTCACAACAGGTTCTTATTGATAAAGAAGCCATATGTCAATAATAGTAACCAGCTGACAAGAAGAACTAAGCGCCAGTTGCAACATGATTAATGACAACAACAGCTAATCATGATGCAGCTGTGGTTAAGGGTCAAGCATTATTCATGATTGATAGTTGGTGATGAGGCTTCGGAACGGCTGATAACGGCTTCAGAATGACTATGGTTCGATATTTCAACCATCATCAAGTCATCAAGCACGGTCAATCATTTTGAAACTGCTATCATGGTTATTTACCATCATCAACCATAAACGGTTGGTAAACACCAACCATTTGCCATCAACCGTGGTTAATAATTTTGGGCATCTTAACCATGATGGTCATCAACCAACTGGAGGGTAACAAAAATGGTGGGTTCAATGATGCTTTCAGCTGCTGATCGATTGTAAGGTTTAACGGTTAATACAACAGTTAAAGGTAGTGTTTAGTAACCACCATTCACAGCACTTTCAGTTAATTTCATGGTTTTAGACATGTTTGAAGATTGGTGATGAGGCTTCATCATGACTGATAATGGCTTGATCATACTTGAACCATGGTCAATCACGGTTGATGATGGTTTAATCAAAGTTGACTACGGTTGGATGTCAGATTGTAGGATTTTTTCTCATCGCCTAGTGAGTCTGGTAGTGATGGCCTACTTTCAAAGCCTACAAGCAATGACATCTAGTTTGGACTCTTGCAGGGTTGGAAGCTATTGGAATCCTACGAATCAGCCATCATCTTAGCAACAAACGACAGGGGTGCGGTATGACCAACTCTATCGGGATATGAGTAAAGTAGATATCGGACACAAAATGGATCATGATCATGGTGTGATACCCTCCGGAAATCAGCAACATGGCTGTAAATTGAATTCCCATGATTTGAACTTTGAACTGTCTATATAAGATGGGACTAAATGGCCATCAACATTGAACTGGTTTAAACTATATAAATGAATTGAAATTCCCATGATTCGAATGTAAATTGAAATTCATTCGCATAAATGGCCATCAAGATTCGAACTGTCTACACAGCTGCTACCGGAGCGTAACCGTCCATCAACCATGAAATGAAGCATCAATTTCCTATCAGTTGACCATCAGTTGACAATCAATCACATCAATTAACCATCAATCAACCATCATATGGTTGATTCATGGTTCACCAGTTCATTCACCACCATCCAACCATGAATGAACTAGTTTGGATGTCCCCTCTTACCCGCCGGGGAACCCTAGCTACCACCTGTGCCCAGCCATCAAGCAGTTGCGTAGCCATGGTGGCCTCAACCCGGCTTTCAACCATGACTACCAGGTGGAAACTGCATTGGACTGCCTTGTTCGGGGTACCATGCATTTCATAATAGGCTAAAATATGCTAAAATAGAAGGTTAAGGGTAGAGACGAGTATACAGCGCTCATGTAAATAGTCATATTGTCCCTAGTCTCTAAAATCAGATGTTTAATACTACAGGAATAGGTCACAAAGATATTGTGAATATAGTCCCTATGCATATATTTGAATTGCCAATGTCTTTTAGCATGTAATCCCCACAGTTTTCTGATAAAGTCCCTGCAAGCCTAGCAGCTTCGCCCCAGAAACCCATGGCTCACACAGATCCAAACTCACTGACCCCAGGTCGTCGGTCCATCGCACACATGGCCGCGGGGAACCATTGCGGAGGCACTTCGCCCTTCACAAAGTGCTGCACCACCAGAAACGAACACTGCTGCGACCTCGCTGCGCCGAGTGCCTTTCTACCTCTGGAAAGGCACAGCACATCTGACTATGGGGGGTTCTCTTAGAATAGGGAACCCAAAAATGGATGGTTTACTACCAGAAACGGTTAATGATAGATGATTTGGGGCTCCCCTATTTTGAGAAACACCCATATGAAATATTGGCTGCTTAAGCATGTGAGACTGTGGCCGATGCTGTGTCCAAGATTCATTCAGCACAAACGTCCAAGTTTTTCCTGCACTGGACAGAAGGTCTGTATCGGTTTCTTATGGTAGCCCATCCTGCACATGCACTGTGACAGGCACCAAAGGAATTCATGATCGCAAAATGCCAAAAGGCTCATGCGAATTCACGCCTGGCAACTCAGAGTGCACCTAGTCGACCTCCTCCATCTTCGACGCTTCATCTGCTGCTCCTTCAACTTCCTCAAGAGGTGGCAAGTCGTCATCATCGCCGAGTCCCTCGTCATCATCGTCAATGCTCAAGCCAAGCTTGATCATGCGATGGATGCGGCCTGCGAATTGGGTGGGCTCATCCAAGTTGAAGCCGGAGGTGAGGAGCGAAGTGTCGAAGAGCAGCCAGATCAAATCCTTCACAGTCTTGTCGGACTTGTCTGCAGCTGCCTTCTTCTTGAGCTCAACCATGATGGAGTGCTTTGGGTTCACTTCCATCGTCTTCTTGGAAACCATGTAGGAGGTCATGGAGTTGTCGCGAAGGGCTTGCGCTTTCATGATGCGCTCCATGTTGGCTGACCAGCCATACTCAGAGGTGGTCAAAACGCAAGGAGAGTCTGCCATGCGGGAGCTGACAAGAACCTTCTCCACCTTATCGCCGAGCACCTCCTTCATGAGCTTTGTGAGCGGCTCAAACTCAGCCTTCAGCTCCTCAATTTTCTTCTTCTCATCCTCGTCGTCAATGTCGAGGCCCTCCTTGGAGGTGCTCTTGAGCTTCTTGCCATCAAACTCTTTCAGCTGCTGCGTGGCATACTCATCGATGGGATCCACCTGATTTTTGGCGATAAACAAGTAACGAAAACGAAAAAAACATTTCAGGGAAAAGAGTGCATACGTGTTTTTATCATGATTTTGTGATTATGAGTCTTGAGCCCCAGAAACTGATGTCAAAAAACACTTGAAAAAGGACTTCGATTTGTAATCTTGCATGTTTTGGAAGCACAAGGAACCATGTACAGAACTTCGATGCCCTTCTTGCGGAGTGTCTCCAAGAATGGCGAGGAAGAGACTGCTGCAACACTCTCGCCGGTGATGTAGAAAATGTCATTCTGCCCTTCCTTCATGCGGTCAACATACTCCTTGAGGCTGATCTGCTCGTCGCCCGATTTGGAGGTGTGGAATCGAAGGAGCTCGGCAATCTTGGTGCGGTTGGTGGAGTCTTCATGCACACCAAGCTTCAAGCACTTGCCGAAAGCCTCGTAGAATTTCTTGTAGTCGTCCTTCTTCTCAGCAATCTCGGCAAACATCTCCAGGCACTTCTTGACCAAGTTCTTCTTGATCACTCGAAGGATCTTGTTCTGCTGCAAGGTCTCGCGAGAGATGTTCAAGGGAAGATCCTCAGAATCCACAACACCCTTCACGAAGTTCAACCATTCTGGCATGAGCTCCTCGCAGTCATCCATGATGAACACACGGCGAACGTAGAGCTTGATGTTGTTTCGCTTCTTTTTGGTCTCAAAAAGATCAAAGGGCGCCCTGCGAGGCACAAAAAGCAGGGCACGGAACTCAAGCTGACCCTCCACGCTGAAATGCTTCACTGCAAGGTGGTCCTCCCAGTCGTTGGACAAGGACTTGTAGAAGCTAGCATATTCCTCCTTAGATGCATTTATCCAAACTGCAAAGTTGAATGTGTCAAAACCAACACAGATAAATGTGTACAGTTGTGTAAATTGTTGATTTACTGTTCTTAGCAATCCTTTGAACCTTTAACTTGCACTCAAAAAGCACTTAATTCTTCATCAAACCCCAAGTTGCTACTCATGCCAAAACCTAAGCAACACCAGCACTCGGCAAACTGATATTTTTACTGCTAGCGGATGTTGCATATGCATACGTGTATAGATTTATTTTGTTTTATTGCGATTGATTGTGAGCCCACCTATTCAAAATGTTGGTCAAAGTCCACGCCGCGGGTGTGTGATGTGTCCTGACTGAGAGCTGACTTGGATTTTGTCCATCATTTAAGTGTTTCTCAAAATAGTGGACCCAAAAAGTCATTGGTTTATTACTTAAAAATGGTTAATAAAGGATGGAGGTCTCCCTATTTTGAGACACAACCGCTTGTGCGTTCCACAGCATACTTAACGGCCATTGTCAACGAGTCGTGCTTCGTGATGGTTGATGGTTGAGGGGTTCTGATTCATTTCCAGGTCTGCTGGCCCAGACCGGCCAGAAAATCCAGATTCCAAGTAGGGTCCTTTGACCAATGGGGCATTTAATATTAACCAACCAACAACAATGGTGAACTAGCTGGGTAATGGTTGATAAGGGATGATAACCAACAATCATGGGGGATATACCAGCTATATATGGCTATGGGTCAAGCAGTTAACCAACCAATACTGGGGGATAATCACCATCCAATAATAGGGAGCACAATGGTAAATGATAGGGGAACCAGGTGCATTTATTATCTTATATAGCTTAGACCAAATAGATGGTAAGTATATCCACAAAAATATATCTAGTCAATGCTTGGCTCAGAATCCGATACTTTTTTGTCATTCAACTTACTCAGATCAATAATTGCAAGGCAAGTTGCGTTCGTCACATCTTCAGACTTGCGCATCCACAAGGGCTTGTTCTTGTTGAGTTGTTCCCACTCATGAGAGACTTCTTTCACTTTTTTCGTTTTCTTCTTCTTCTCTTCCTTCTCCTTCTCCTCATCCACTTCTTCAATCTTCGGTTCATCGCCTTCCTCCTTCTTCTCCTCAGCCTCTCCCTCATCTTCACTGTCTGTGACTTCCTTCTCCTTGCTCTTCTCCACGTACAGCTCAATCGGAAAGCCAATAAATTCCTTGGTGGCTGTTAGATCCCTTGCTAAAAGTCTAACTTTTAGTGGTTATATGGTAAATCAATCATATCCCAAAAAAACTAAAAAACTAAGTTCATGGCTGTAATCCACCCAGATTCGCTGTGTTTCTTGACCAAGTCTTTCAGACGGCGCTCCTCGAGGAACTCAGACTGGTCTTCCTTGAGGTAGCAGATGATTTTTGTGCCGCGTTTGATTTCGCCGTGCACAAGCTCAGTGTCCTTCTGGACAGTGAAGGATCCACCGGCACCACTCTCCCAGATGTACTGTTCGTCATCGTTGTGCTTGCTGATCACGCGGACCTTGTCCGAGACCAAGTAGGCACTGTAGAAGCCGACGCCGAACTGTCCAATCATGCTGATGTCACCTGTGGTGGCATCAGAACTATACTTATTGACAATTAACGTGGTTTCACGGGTTTTTTTTTTAGCACCGTCCCCTATCGTTTTCCAAGTTCGGGAACATTCCTTTGGGGTATCGTTTTTAGGCCTTCCCCTATCGTTTTCCAGTACAACCGGCAAAACACATCTCCACGTAACGCTTAAGCTAAACCTAATCGACTATAATTTTGCCTGGCCTCCAGCAGCCATTGCCTCCATGAACGCCTTGGTTCCAGACTTTGCAATGGTGCCCAGGTTGTTGATGAGCTCGTTCTTGGTCATGCCAATGCCGGAGTCTTCAATGGTCAAGGTAGAGTTGGTCTTGTCCGGAATAATTTTAATGAAGAACCTGGTGGTTCCTCTGCAAAAATTTGATTTTTTTCTTGGCATAATGGTGAACCCATGCAATCCCGAAAAAAACTAAGCAAAGTTGATGGCTAAGCCGCCCAGGTGCTCAGGTTGGCTCTCGATCTTGTCAGGGTCTGTGATGGACTCGTAACGGATCTTGTCCAAGGCATCCGAAGCGTTGGAGATCAACTCACGCAAAAAGATCTCCTTGTTGCTGTAGAAAGTATTGATAATCAAACCTCACATGTTTCATCATTTCAGTCAACACGGAGCGAGAAAAAAGTGAAGATGACTTGATAGGAGGTTCTAGAGATCAAATGCGAACAAAGGAGAATGAGTCCCCACATCTTCAAGCTTTCCAACAAGATCCATGTGGGATTGCGAAAATATCCAAGCAGGTGAGAAGAACCAGAGATAGCCATGGGGATGAGCAACGATGGAAGTACCAAAAGCACTGAGGATGAGACTCATCAACTGCTGGATGTCAGCATTGAAGGCAAATGTCTCTGCCATGGCTGCTCCGCCGCGACTAGGTTTGAGTTTTACTGTCAGGTTGCGTTTTTGTTTCAACTTGGGCAAAATGTCAGATGCAAATTGACAAACCTGTCGCAAATGCCAGCGTCGCAAGCGGATAGACTGTATTAGCCAACATCAACCACGAATACAACCTTTAGTAATCAAACAATTTTGCAATTGGCCCAAAACAGTCTGCGCATTCAGCGGGTATTGCCATAAACAAAACATTTGTAGATCTCAGGTACTTTCCTCGGGCCGCCCTTCATGAAGCATTGGTATCGATTGTCACTAGCATCATCAACTATTCACCGTGATGATGAAGTGTCACTTCTATCCTGCACCGTTATTGAAACTGTTCCTGGAAAATAACTGTTACGCAGTGATAATTAAGTCAATATTGTAAATAACTGTTACTGACAATAATCATCATGTTCAACCGTAGTGCTAAAGCATTATCATTAGCACTATTGCATGTTAACCAATCTCGTGGAACATTATCATCATCAACCATCAATAAACAATCAATTTCTCGGTATTACCCATTATGAATCACTATCAATTATCAAACATTATCCATTCTCAACCAGTATCAACCACTTGCTATGATGATAACCATCAATTTTATTCGCTCCATGTCAATTCTGAATCATCCTCATCAATCATCACTAACCATGATTCACCATCAGTAGCCATCAATTATCTTTGTCAATGGCCCCCTTTTTAACTATTGTCATTAACCATCAACTATTGTTGATTCCCCTATCAACCATTATTCAACCAACATTCACCATCAATTACAACTGTGAACCATGAGTTCCCACTATACAAAATCATTTACCTGCTATTTAGCTTGTGGTGCAAGGAAACGCTTCATCTTCATTTGACTCATCAATCATTAACTCATCATTCAGCATCAGTTGACCATCAATTAACCAACAATTAAATCAACCATCAATTCACAACCTATCAACCATGAATTTACCACCAATCAACCATCAATTCACCACCTGTCAACCATGAATTTACCACAACTTTTTCATAAATTACCCAAGTCTCTCCACCTTCTCCCCACCCGTGCGGCGATCCATGGCCGTTGCCGCCCCGTGGCACTGCGCAGAGCTTGGCCACCGCCGCGTCGGCCACGCTGCCCTTGGCGCTGCTGAGGAACCGCAGCAGCAGCTGCGCCACCAGACGCGCGTGCTCCAACTGCTCCGCTGGGGAAGTGCTGGACCTTGGAAGAACAGGATGGATGGGTGGATGGGTGGATGGACGGACGGATGGATGGGTGGATGAATGGGTGGTTCAGGTTGAGGTGAAAGGTGAAGGTGAAAGGTGAAGGTCCAGGTTGGCTAAGGTGGGGGCCATTATTAACGATTTGTAAGCGCAATCATTAATACCTTGCGTTCATAGCCCAAAACGCGCTGGTTTGCCACCATTAACCATCACTGCTCGTGGATGGCTTAGCATCACCATCATAGACCATTATCAATAAGCATATCACCAACCATATCATTCATCATATCACTATCATCAATTAGCCCTACCACTAAACATTTACCCATCATTCATCATATCACTATCATCAACAATCATCTAACCATCATTAGCCCTAGCACTGAACCATCACAAAATTTGATCACTAGCCACTCACCTGGAATCAGAATCTAACAATCACAGCTGCCATCAATCGTCATCTCTCAGCTGGCACCAGCCCTGGCACCAGCCCTCATGTTTCACCATCATCAGCCCATCATCAAAACATTTTCCCATGGCCATCCACCACCATCTCAATCATCAGCCCATCATCAACCCATCATGAGTCGTAATCATTAGGTGTGTCTAAACATTAGATGCCCATCAACCACCATCCTCCACAAGTTCATCTCCCAATGCATTGATTCAACATTAGTGCTTCACCAATAACCAGCAATTAACGATGAATTAACCACCAATTAACCATTCATCATGATTCACCTATGTTTTATAACAATTAAATAACCGTCCTTCAAAAAATATCCTCCACCCATATAATCTTCCGCGAATCTTCCCATCACATCTTCCCATCATCTTCTCACCATCTCCTCACCTGCAGATGAACCATAGGTTGATTTTCACAAAGGCTTCATCCTCCATCCAACTTCCATCCTTCCCATCAACTCCTCCACCTTCCCATCCCATAGTACTATTAAATACTAATAGTTAATTAACTAGAAGAAATACAAATACCTGTAGATTAGTAGATATCTATAAGAAATACCTATTAACATCAGTAGATAATAAACTATTAAATACTAATAGTTAAATAACTATTAGAAATACCTATGAATTATTTAACAATTTCCATGACTATCAGTAGAAATCCCAAAAAAAAACATCAGTAGATAATTAACTATTAAATACTAATGGTATTAAATAACTATAAGAAATACCTATCAATAGTAGATAATCACAGTAGATAACACAACCGTAAGGCCCGTCGCCTGCCCTCGCCTGCAGATGAAGTCCTGCACCTTGGGCAGCGCATTCTTCGCCAAGGCCTCGTGCCCCGTGGCGCTCAGCGCCGTCAGCGCGCGCAGCGCGCAGCCGGCGCTGCTGCTGGCGTCCAGGGCGGCGACCATGCGGGGGATCACCTGGGGGGCCAACCGGGGGCACCACGTGGGTGGTGGATGGTGGGTGGATGGTGGGTGGATGGTGGGTGGTGGATGGTGTGCTTAGTAGTGGTGAATTGGTTGATGAATGGTTGATGAAAGGTTGATTGATGATGAGTTGTGGTTGATGGTCAGTGATGATTGGTGGTGATGAGAACGGTCAGCGATGACTGGTGATGATGGTGGATGATGGTCAAAGGAAAGTGAAGAATCTGTGAGAACGGTGAATGTTGATTGATGATGATGAATAAGAGTCGATGATGGTGAATGATAGTGGTGAACAACTGGTCATGATGAATCATAGTCCATTGACAATGGTTGATCATGGCTCCCGGGGGGGGGGGATACTTGGTAACGGCTAGTCATAGTGCTTGACGGTGGCTTATACTGGTTAATGTTAGGGTCCGCATGATTTACAATGGTTTGGTATCAAGGGTTAAGTTCTTTGTGGTGAATATCTATATTCGTAATGATTAAGGACAACTAGCAAATATTAATAATCGACCAGCCTGGTTAATCCCCTTATTCAACCTTTAGATTAACCAACCAACCAACCAACCAACCAACCAAACAACCAACCATTGAATGGTGAATGATGGTAGCGCGTTCATTCCTCCATCGAAACTCAGCACCCTCCAGCCTCAGAGGCAACGATCAACTCCTTCTCGGCAGCTTGTTGGATCAATTCCTGGAGAACCCACGAGGTGCGGACCACGTCGTTAGTAACTTACGAGGCTCGGTGGTTGGTTGGCTGCTTGGTTGGTTAGGGTTGGCGAAGGTTGGTTGCAGTTGGCTCCAGTTGGTCCTGGTTGGTTAAGTTTTGATGTTGCTGTTCAATGGCTGCTAGAATTTTATAGCTGGTAGACGAGAATGGTGCTACTTTCCTCTGTCAGACCGTTGGTTTATTGTGGGCTACTGACCATTAATCATATATGGCCATTTACAGCTGGCTCTCCGCCATGATTGCTAATGATTCTTGGTACGTCCCCCCATGAGTGTCGCTGCTGGCCATCCCTCAATGGATCCACCATTGACTATTCATCGGCGTCACTTCCCATGGGTTGGTGGCTGTCCTGCAAGCTGCTAGTTCCAGGGCTCCCTTTTTTGTGATCCATTGCAAGCTTCACTAAAGGCTTCATTCGTGGGGTTATGAGGAATCTCTCATCAATCATGATGACCTACCAGCTCCCGCGATCATCCATTGGCTGCTGCAGTTCACGAGTCTCTTCAACAGGTCAAATCTCGAAGATACCAACTGTTGATTGGTGTCGCATTTGTATAGCCATCATGAATCACGCTGAATCAGCATCATGAAGCATTATTAGCCGTGACGAAAACCAATAGGATCCATGCATATTTGCTAATCCATGTGTCAAATGCCCTCCTGAGCACTCAGCTTTCCACTCCTACAGCTTCCCATGTGGCAGTCGCTCTCTCAGTTCCCGCTTGTCGCACCTGCACACTGGCCAGGTGAGTGTGAGTGAGCTCACCTGAATTGAATCCTTCCTGGCAGCGGCGATGAAGGCAGTCGCAACTTGATCTACCGAATGGATGGTTACTAACGACAGTCGAATAGATATAAATAGCCCATCCAACTGTTGATAAATAGCTTATCCAACTGTTGATAAATAGTAGGATGCAATGAAGTAACCAGTAATGGCCAGGAGAAAGATTGCATTTAACATCGACCATTTGTATCTGGCTACCTGATGCTTGTATCATGGTTGGTAAGATAGTATGATCATCATACAATCAGTATAAGCATTGTTGAAAATTTTGGACAATCGATCTTTGTATCTATCATGATGGTTGTGGGTCAAACCCTGGTACCCCTGGTGTATCATCACCAACCATTGTTTTCCCTATAGTTGTGTTGGTTTATCCCCCTAATCATTGCTGGTTGTCGACCCTCTATATCATTGTTGGTCATTAATCACTATTGAGCAATATGAACCATTACTGACAACTAATGTTGGTCAATATTGAGGCTAATATTGAGGTTAATCGACCACTATTGACCATTAAACTCTAATGGTTACTAGTCAATAATTGAGCAGTCGGAATCTATTGATCATTACTAATCTATAAGCTATAGTCAAGCTATTATGATAACTAATGGTAACTATAAGCAACTAAGCCATTATTGATGGTTTAAAGTTTCAAGCCTGGACCCATAGCCATACCAGCATTCATCGCCCCGAGGCTGGCATCCAAGCTTTGCGGCGGGCGCAAGCATGTGCAGCCCCGTGCACCAGCAACCACCAACGCTTGCGACAGCTGACAACATTTGGGGAGTGATGATGGTTCAGATCTCTGGTTCAGTAATAATGGTTCACATCATAACAATTGGTCCATGATGATGAACTACAACTGGGAATTGAGTATGAAAGTTCATTATCTGTGAATAAATCGTTGGTTGAAACGGCCGACAGCAACAGCAACCTGCGGTTCACAATCATTTGTTCATGGTCTGGTTGCTGGTTTCAAACCCTATGAAAGATATTAGTCAACCACTTGTTAATATTCAGTCACTCGGGAAAATGAAAAATGTGAATCAAACCACGAACCAGTGGTTGATTCATGTTTGGTTATCATTCCCTATTAACAATTGTTCGCCATCATTCACCTAGTATTAACCACAATGAACTACTATTCATCTATGTTAAAGCACAATGAACTACTATTAACCTATTATCAACCATAATGAGTCATAATGAGTCATAATTAACTACTATTAACCATTAACCATGATTAACCATTACTACCATGGCTCAAGAAACCCATGGTTGGTCCCATGTTCCCGGTTCACCCACCGCCATCCCCGGCCGCATCGGTGCCTTGTAGATCTGCAGCACCGCATCTGCCGCGGAGGAGGTGTCGCGGCCCTCCAGGTGCATGCGGTAGAAGGCGTCCACTGCGGCGTCCTGGGAGCAGATCAGGGCTGGACCAAGGGGTGACAGGCCATGGGTGGATCAGGGGTTCGTTGTAGAGGTTGGTTTTAGTGGTTGATTGGTGGTGAATGGGTGGTTGATGAGTGGTTGATGAGTGGTTGATGGGCGGTGAATTGGTGGTTAATGTTTGTTGGTGGTTGATTCGTGGTCAATTGTGGGGTACTAACCATCAGTGAATATCGTCAAGAGCGACCATAGTGAACCATCATGGACTAAATCATTAACACCGATTAAGCGACTCATTCACAAACCATTTGCCAATTGGTTAATTAATCAATGATTGTTCGATGATGGCTCACTATGATTAACCAATAATTTGCCAACTCATTGGTAATTAACCAATAATTCATTCATCATTCCGGGCCAACTTCTGCACCATGACACCTGCCCTCCGAGTCGCCCCTGCCTTGATGGGCGCATGGCGGCTCCAGACCAAGCCCAGCACTTGATGAAAGGCTTTGGCTGCTGCGGGGACACCTGGCGTAGTGGTGGGTATCGTGGCATGGGAACGGTTGTGCAAGGGGTGATGATCCTGGAGGATGGTTGGTGATAGTTGGTGTGGTGATGGTTAGCTCTACATACTGCTTAATGATGATTGATGATAGTTGCTGGTAGGTGATGGATGATTGGTTGCTTAGTGGTGTAATAGCGCTTGACGATTAGTTAATTGATGGTTTTCAATGGTTGATGATGGTTGGTGATGCTTGGTGATGCTTGGTGATGGTTTCCACCAGGGTTATCATCATTTGGCCATAACCACTAATCTATTATCAAACATCCATAAACCATCATTAGTCATCATCAACCATAAATGGATCATGAACTACCATTACCATAACCATCATTAATCCTTTATAACTAACCATCCATCCACCCATCCATCCACCCATCCATCCGCTCACCTCTAAGCCGCAGCTCCACCACCACGCTGATGGCTTCCGTCACATCCGTGGCCGTCTTGGAGCTCAACAAGCCACGCAGACGCGCCTGCGGTGCAAGCTGCGGCGTCAGCAACGGTAGGGGAGGACACCAAGGATGATGATGTTCATGAAGGTGGTGGGTGACATCTATTAGTTCATGAAGATGATGGTTAACATCTATTTGTCAATAGAATTCATTAATGTTCATGAAGATGTTGGTGAATGTTGATTAATCATTGATGATGATTGATTAATCAATGTTACTGAAGGATCAAACCATTGAAAGCATTAGCTGCCAATCAACAATATACCCACTAATGACCGTCACCATCAGTTGAGAAGCCAATCACACATGATTAGCCAATGGCTAAATACGTTGCCTCAGGTGTAAGCCAACATCATTCACCAGTGATTGTACCAACGGTGGTCAAATATTATGGTTCTGATTTCAACATTGTTTGTATACAACAACTCTTGTTGATTTACCATTGTTGTAGGGGTGATTGCTATAGGCACCTGATTAACCGTCATGACTATGGCGATGGTTGTATACCAACAATGGTTGTTGGTTACCCATTGCTGGTTAAAGCCAAACCATCTTGTTTCTTGCTGAATCATGAACCAACAAGCCAAAGCCCTGGGTTGCAAGGAAAGCTGCCATCCCCACTCACCAACCGCTCGCCACTCTGCCCCAGCGGGTTGCATGTTCTAGGGATTGCAAGAATCTGTTGTAAATGAGATGCGATTCAAAATCCTTTCACAAGGTAAACTTCAATGAAGACTTAAAAATGCTGACCCAACAATCATCACTGCAACTTGGAATCTAGCATCCCCGCCGCTGGTTCATGACTGGCGACATGAAAACCATGATTCATTTGGGATGAACGTTCACCTACCTTTACCACAAGTGAAGGTTACCAGTGGTGAGCTATCCCACCTACCCTACCAGCCCTTAAGCTTCCCATGGCTATCCCCAGCCAAACCCCAGCCGTTGCTTCCCCATGGCCGCCCAGCGACCCGGGAACCAACCCGCCTCCGCAGCGTCCAAGAGCTCCACGAAATGCACGCGCTGCGCGTAGCACTGCTGCATTCGCTGCAAGGCCTGGCCGCGGCGCATCGTGGCAACAAGGAAAAAGGTGCCTTGGAGGGGTTGATGGAAGCCATGGCTGAGGAATGAAGAATCAATGGTTGGTAAATGGTCCATGAATGGTTGGCTCATGGTTGATGAATGGTTGATTAATGTTTATATGAAAGGTTGATGATGATTAAATGAAAATGGATGCATGGTTCATGGGTAAATGGATGAATGCTAGGTAAACGATGGTTAATTAGGGGTTCAAAAAATTGGTTGGTCACAACGGCCAGTTCATGCTTAATGAATGTTTCCATTGGTGGCATACCCTGATAGGAACGATCGAATGCCATCATCAACCATTCATCATTGACATTTGCCACCACCTAACCACCACCCAACCATCACTTAACCCGCACCCAACCATCCCACCTTACAGTGGTCATCCATCCTCCCACCCCACCAGCACCCAGCCACCACCCGTGGCGGTGCCTCCCGTTGCTTCTCCCTGGCCGCGTGCCGCGCCGAGGCGTTGGCACCGTCGCCGCCGTCCTCGGCGCCGTCGCCGTTGGCCTCGAGGTCTTTGTCGACCTCGCGGGCGATGCTGACGTCGGTCTCCTGGAGCGGCTGAGGGGTTGGGTGGGTGGGTCAACCGTGGCTGGTTGGTGGTGGTTGATGATGATTCATGCGGTCAACCCTGGCTGGTGACAAGAGTTAATGGTCGTTACTGATGGTGGTTGGTGATGGATGATGGCTAGTCATGGTTGATAGTTGGTGAAGCATGGGTTAACCATGGCTTGCAACAACTGGGACTTGCGCATCAAATCCACTCCTCGCAGCATGATGCTGCAGACTGCTGGCTTGTCGCATGAATTTGTAGTTTTGGGACCTGGTTGTCAGAATCAGCGCTAGTGATGTAGGAATTTCTTTTTTCAGGATTGCCACATGCCTGGACATGTTTGGAACCATAAGATGGCTTCTCCCGTCCTGCGATCTAGTGCGTTCAACTGCAATGGTTCAGCGTTATCCTCCCAAAACCCTATGCAGACTCTATGGTCAGGAATATTCAATCACCCAGTGTGATGAACTTAAACCTATCCAAAAAAATCTAAAAACATCCATCCACACAAACAACAACTATCATCTTAAAAAACATATCCTGACCTTTCCCTTCTAAGCAACAACTTCCTGGTGCCACTGGACCTCCCATATACACCTCCCACCAACCCCACCACCACCAGCGTCTCCGTCTTCCCCTTGCATCGCTTCTGCCGCTTCTCCGGCGGCTCGCTGGCGGCCTCGGGTTCGGCCTCGGCTGCATCGGCGCCCTCGAGCTCTGCCAGCTCTTCGGCCTTCAACTTCTTCATGCGCTCCTGGAAACGGTTGTTGGCAATGGTGGTTCATGAGGGTTGGTTGAAGTGATGGTTAGTGTTCATAGTTGCATACTAGCTGGTTCATAGTGATGATAATCCTGTTGTCAATTGTGAATGGATGGACACCTGATAAGTGGCTCATAGTTGGCTAATAATGGTCAAATACGGTTGGTGAATGGAACCAGCTGGAAGTGTTCAGCTGGTTTGTTCATCGTGGAATTTCACTTGTCGCAGATTCTAGCTTACTTCCCAACCCTTCTGAAATTGATAAGAATCCAAGAATCCACAACATCAAGTTGGAGGTGTTTGTTCATTGGGCACCATTCCAAATCGGATGGTTTGCCAATCAAAACATATATAGCGGTAGGTGATTTGGCCAAACCTTCATTATGGCAATTAACCCACATAAAACGACCCCAACTCACATTGTTTCAAGTCAGAAAATTTATGTAAATGGCCACCGCCTTGCTGAAACGTACCACCGCCAGACGTTCAACGGCGCATTTTTGCTTTCTGTTTCTTGCCATGAAGAGTCTGATGTTGCCATCGTGAAGTCAGACTTCAAGGCAAGACTCTTGCCATAAACCAAGCGCCAATCCAAAGCGATGCCACATGCATTGGCCCAAAGGGATTCTTCCAGAGCAAGTCTGTTGTCCATGCATCATTCTCACACAAAATATCGAAGAGCTGCCATCAAACAAACCCCCAAAATTGAAGCTCGCATTTATTTGCATCACTTTGAAATGGCCGAGGAAGTTGCTACGTCTGGCTGGATGACACGCTGCACGAACTTGCCAATGCAGTAGAGACTACAAGCAACAGGATGACACTTGCTTTGATGACGTCTTGAAACAATTTTCGCGACACGATCCAATTCTTATTGAATTCGAGCCCTCAGTGTGTGGGTGTTTCTATCTATACATAGAGATGCTTGCGTGTTGATGATGCTCCTACCCAGCCAGCATGCGTATCGCCACCGTCTTCGCGATGGCGATTGATAAACCTGGAGTGTTGAAGTTGACGTCTTGGAACTTGCAGAGAAGAATCAATTGAGCAGTGCCAAGCTCCGAAAAGGAGAGGAAACATATCTTCAAGATGTTTGGTTATTTTTACCAACACAAATGGAAATACCAGAAATTGCCCAACTGCAGCCAAGACTGTAATTCCCAGGCACTGCTCAAATGAAAGAAGCGGCACACTGTTGTTGCTGCACATGCGAATTCCCAAGGTAACTCTTGAATTAGAACTCTGACACGCTTGGGAGATGAACGGCTATCAGGAACACAGCTTCTTGGCAAAGAAAACTTTTTACAACAACCAAGGATTCAAGCAAAAACGATCAAAGGACTGTGCTTCCCAACTGGCTAGCCGGGCGCCGATCTAGATGGTGCATGCTTGAAATCCTCTCACTCTGTCACAAACATCCACTCTTCCGAAAGCTCGCAATCTCTGCATTTGTCTGGCCTCGCGCACCCCTTGACGGCAATCGCATAGGGCGAAAAGAAGACTTCTTTGTGGCAAGATTCGCAAACAAAGCTGAGTTTGCTCGCATCAACTTTGGCGCAACAGTCAGCACAGAATACTGCCTGGTACCAGAAGGGCGCTGGTGCTTATCAACCTGCATCATGCTCTCCTTGACCCCCGCTGTCCTGTCTTAGAATTTTTGTCTCTTCCCAACAAGGCGGATTCCCAATGCCACGATTCGCAACAACTCCCAGCAGAACGTCAAACTAGCAAAGATCTGCTCAAAAAATCTGACTCCTATGAATTAAATCCCAATCACTCCCCTTTCTATTGGTTATATACTAGTTCTGCTGGTTGTCTCCAGCTACTAAAGCCTCATTTTGTCTGCTGGTTGTATATCAACGTCCTCTGGCTATCCAAGAATGAACTCCCATTGGGATATACTCGTACTGCTGTTTTTACCTATTGAACCTCTTGGTTACGCGTCCGTATTATTAGTAGTTCTGTCACCACTACTGTTGGTCAGTTGACCATCTCTCAATTTTTACTATTTCTATGTCATGTCCCTTTTCTTGTGTCGTTGATTATATCCTCACCACTGTTCCTATTGTCTCTTGGTAAGCTTTGTCTTTTGGTATCCCAAATTGTTCACAGACCAAAGAGGGGAAAAAAGAGGGACAAGGAGTCGATATTTTTTCTCGCTTTCTCCTTTGCACTCTTTTATTACATGTGAAATGGCCGTGCCCAAAAATTACGAAACTCCATACCCTAGAACCCCAAAGCCGACCAAAAGTAAGAAGACAAAACTCTTTCTTGTTTGGTGACGGATCCCGGAAAAGCCTACGACCTCGAACCTTCAAAGTGAGTGATTCTAAGACTCCTTGAAGTTGACAGTGATGACAACAACATCAAAGCTTTCACTTCACTCAAAGCAATGACCAATAACTGAAAATCTTATTGGCCCTAAAACCCTGAAAACTTCAAATGATATCCTTAAGAACCAAATATACTTACTGTAAAAAAATTTGAACTCCAACCCTGTAACAGACATTGGATGGCCAGACCCCACGGACCTTCGAACTACCAGTGGCACATCACAAGTTCTGAAGATAAAGCACTGAAAGTGGACCCAACTTAAACCACAAGACCAAAGAAACCCAAGCATCTGTTGCCCCACAGATGAAAAAATCGTGAGCCCAGGCCCAAATCGATTAATGGCCTCAAAGCCCTCCAAATCTAGGACCATGACCCTCAAAATCTATCGCCTTTTCGTAGAGGTTGAGAAGTTCAACCGCATTGGCTTGACGACGATGACGACGACAACGACAACAACGTCAACAACAACATCATCAACAACAACACCAGCAGCAGCAGCAGAGGCAGCGGCAGCAGCAGCGACAGCGACAGCGACAACCAGCAACAGCAACAGCAACAGCAACAGCAACAGCAACAACAGCAGCAACAGCAGCAACAGCAGCAACAGCAACTGTGACCACGATGCCGCCGGCAACGAAAAATCAAGAAGACCCGGGTAGCCATCGAACCCTGCCTGGCACTTGTTGATGGCGTCTAAATACTCCTCGTTCTGCAACTTGAACAACGCATTGCATAACTCGCAAATCTGGGATCCCCGAGACAAAAGTTGCGAGGAAGCACCTGAACTCCCTGACCCCAGAGATGTCCTCCCATCATCGAGAGGGAGTTGCATTGGGTGCGGTTTCAACTTCAAGCTGTTGCAAACCTCGTTGCAGCTGTGTCCGAAGAAAAACTGGTCCATGCCATCTTCTCCGAGATTTCCTCGTGCGAAGAAGTCCTTCTCAATGCAATGAATCTGCGGATCTGTGAAGATTGAAGATTCGAAGCCTTGCAAATCAGTCACCATCATCTGTCCACCTGCGCTGGTGCCACAAATGCCATGTTTGTTTCATCGCTAGCACTAAAAAGCAACATCTGCCACAAAAAGCAAGCTCTTTTTGAAAAACTGTTCGACACGACTATGAAACGCAAATTGTCAAGGAAAAACTGGAACCCGCTTTTTCCCGAGAGCGTCTGCGAAGGGTTCTTCGTAAAAAATCAGCTGTATATCAACATCTGTACATCATCACATCAGCATCATCAACACCTGTACATCATCACATCAGCATCATCAACATCTGTACATCATCACATCAGCATCATCAACACCTGTACATCATCACATCAGCATCATCAACATCTGCAGATCTAGATCTTCTCAACCTCACATCTGCAGATCTAGATCTCCACAACCTCACATCTGCAGATCTAGATCTTCCCAACTCACATCTGCAGATCTAGATCTTCACAACTCACATCTGCAGATCTAGATCTTCACAACTCACATCTGCAGATCTAGATCTTCACAACTCACATCTGCAGATCTAGATCTTCACAACTCACATCTGCAGATCTAGATCTTCACAACTCACATCTGCAGATCTAGATCTTCACAACTCACATCTGCAGATCTAGATCTTCACAACTCACATCTGCAGATCTAGATCTTCACAACTCACATCTGCAGATCTAGATCTTCACAACTCACATCTGCAGATCTAGATCTTCACAACTCACATCTGCAGATCTAGATCTTCACAACTCACATCTGCAGATCTAGATCTTCACAACTCACATCTGCAGATCTAGATCTTCACAACTCACATCTGCAGATCTAGATCTTCACAACTCACATCTGCAGATCTAGATCTTCACAACTCACATCTGCAGATCTAGATCTTCACAACTCACATCTGCAGATCTAGATCTCCACAACCTCACATCTGCAGATCTAGACCTTCACAACTGACGTCTGCAGATCTAGATCTTCAAACTTTCACATCTGCAGATCTAGATCTTCACAACTCACATCTGCAGATCTAGATCTTCACAACTCACATCTGCAGATCTAGATCTTCACAACTCACATCTGCAGATCTAGATCTCCACAACCTCACATCTGCAGATCTAGATCTTCACAACTCACATCTGCAGATCTAGATCTCCACAACCTCACATCTGCAGATCTAGACCTTCACAACTGACGTCTGCAGATCTAGATCTTCAAACTTTCACATCTGCAGATCTAGATCTTCACAACTCACATCTGCAGATCTAGATCTCCACAACTCACATCTGCATGATCAACATCTGTACATCATCACATCAGCATCATCAACATCTGCAGATCTAGATCTTCTCAACCTCACACCTGCAGATCTAGATCTCCACAACCTCACATCTGCAGATCTAGATCTTCACAACTCACATCTGCAGATCTAGATCTTCACAACTCACATCTGCAGATCTAGATCTTCACAACTCACATCTGCAGATCTAGATCTTCACAACTCACATCTGCAGATCTAGATCTTCACAACTCACATCTGCAGATCTAGATCTTCACAACTCACATCTGCAGATCTAGATCTTCACAACTCACATCTGCAGATCTAGATCTTCACAACTCACATCTGCAGATCTAGATCTTCACAACTCACATCTGCAGATCTAGATCTTCACAACTCACATCTGCAGATCTAGATCTTCACAACTCACATCTGCAGATCTAGATCTTCACAACTCACATCTGCAGATCTAGATCTTCACAACTCACATCTGCAGATCTAGATCTTCACAACTCACATCTGCAGATCTAGATCTTCACAACTCACATCTGCAGATCTAGATCTTCACAACTCACATCTGCAGATCTAGATCTTCACAACTCACATCTGCAGATCTAGATCTTCACAACTCACATCTGCAGATCTAGATCTTCACAACTCACATCTGCAGATCTAGATCTTCACAACTCACATCTGCAGATCTAGATCTTCACAACTCACATCTGCAGATCTAGATCTTCACAACTCACATCTGCAGATCTAGATCTCCACAACCTCACATCTGCAGATCTAGACCTTCACAACTGACGTCTGCAGATCTAGATCTTCAAACTTTCACATCTGCAGATCTAGATCTTCACAACTCACATCTGCAGATCTAGATCTTCACAACTCACATCTGCAGATCTAGATCTTCACAACTCACATCTGCAGATCTAGATCTCCACAACCTCACATCTGCAGATCTAGATCTCCACAACCTCACATCTGCAGATCTAGACCTTCACAACTGACGTCTGCAGATCTAGATCTTCAAACGCTGACATCTGCAGATCTTTCTCTCTCTCGCTCTTCTTTCTTCTTCTCTCTAAGGCCGGGGTGGTGCCGCCGGACTTGCTGTGGTACGTTTGGTCTTGGTACGTTTTGTCTTGGTAGGTTTTGCTCTGGTACTTTTTGCGCTGGTACGTTAAGTTGTGGTGCGTTTTGCGCCGGTACGCTTCATCATCGCAACCTTCCCATCATTTTCTTCTACTTCATTATCACCATCATCTTCACCATCATTTTCGCTGCATCTGTAAATCGATCCGTTATTATTTTTGCTTCGTATACTTGAGGCTGCTATAACATCGCTTTTTTCGCTCTCGGGCCAACCGTCGTCTAGTTTAATAGTCCACCTACTTTGCACTGTGAGTGAGGAAGGCTGGCGATGAATTGAAAAGACCAGCCTGAAAGACAATACGTAAAATGAGAGAATGCTTCTGCCAGCTTCGCGCCATCGGAAACAAAGCCCGAGTTGTTGGTGTACTTCTGGTAGGTCCCTTCCACAAAGGGCTCCAACGTGGCATGACGGCTGACGAATCCAGGCAATTCTACTTGCCAAGCCTCCAGAAATTGGACTGGTGCACCTGGGAAACGTTGAGAAAATGCCTCTCCGAAGAATTTGGCATACGCTTGTGTCTGCACGTCTGCCAAGCATTGCTTCGCAGCTTCATGCAAGCCAGACTTGTGAACCTGCGCAATGTCTCACCGTTTGCAACCCTTCAAGGCACACAGTTTGCCAAACATTGAAAAGACTGACTTAAACTGCAGATTCCGCTGAAAACCAATCCCCCCACAGTTCTGTCCTTCAGCACGAAACGCTTGCCGTCCTCAGTCGCGGCAGGAAACGCGTACCTCATCGCACCTTCAGCAAATGGTTCTGGCCGTACGTGCAACTTTCGAACCACCACGTTGCGCTGTGGGTCGGAAGTCAGCCCAACCACTCGCAGGTGGACCACGAATGCATCATAGACAGGCCAGGTCCGATCAGTCCAGCAAATGTTCGCTGTCCTAAGATTGAGAAGAGAAGGAGCAGGAAGCGGTGACCTTCAATTGTCCCTGATGACCATAAGATAGCAACAAGTTTTTGGTTTTGAGAGTCAGAGACTCTTGCCTTCCTTCATGTGAGAGATGTTCGCTTCGGCAAAGTCTGGGAGGAATTTGCAATGCCACATCCTTTCTCCAGATGATCATACGATGCCAAATCAGGGGCATGTGGACTTTCCAGAAACCTCCTTGGGAAAGACGAAACAAGAGAAAAAGTTGCACAGGCTGAAAGATGGATGAAAATGCCAAGTCTCACATTGAAAGCAAGGCTTTCACCAGCAAGAGATCTTGCAGCTGATCGATTTGTACGGCTTTGTGTCAATGACCGGGTAGTCCCTGTCAAGATGCAACTGACGAAGCTAGCTGCCGAAGACTCCGGTGTGAAGGCTAAAGTCTGCAGTTCTTGTGTATGGTCGGCGCAGTTGGCACTTTCCTTGCGCAATTCCTCATGTGCATGGTCAATCGGGTGAATGCTAAGAAGCATGAAAGACAAATGGCGGTTGAGAAGCAGATGGAAGCACAAGGTGTGAGTCGTCTGATTTCAGGCATGGGGAAAGCACATCCAAGCTAAATCTCAATCTGAGAGTCAGCGAACACTTCGAACATCTTGTCACACATGCTGCCCCACTTTTTATCATATTTCAGGACCAAGAAATTCAGTCGCAGCTCCACGGATCTTGCGATGACCCTGTCCGTGTACTCCCACTGGCAAACATGTTCTGGATCCAGGTCATAGACACAAGCTTCGATATAAGGCCTCTGCAAAGCCAAAGGACTTCCAGACACATAATCCTGAATGTGTTCAATGTAGGGAATTCACGGTACATACTATGCAAAAACCTTTTCCAGACAAGGCACTCCACAAGTTTCTTTGCATCAGGGTGTGAAAAGCGCTTCCCATGAGGTGGATTGTCACAGACCAAGTAAAGCATGCGCATCTTCGCTTGCCATTCAAGATCCATGGCCTTGCTGAGACCTCCCATTACGTCCTCACATTCGTCCAGATGAGCAACAAATAAACCACCAGCTTCAAGGGAACACAAGAAGGTCTTGACCTTCTTCAGGTTCGTCCTTGGAAGCTGTGGCTGTCCAACAACACCACGCATGGGTATTGCTCATACGACAATTCAAATATCCTGATCCAACCGTGAAAAGGTCATGGTTTTTAAAAATGATGAAGAATATCCTTGATGCCTCAAAGAGGCGTAAAGGGCATAACTTCAAAGTTCTGCTCAAATTGGTGATCTCTGTAGGCAACAATCGCAAATCGGACGTTGCCTCCATCACCCAGCAAACTGCAGATTCGCTGTTGGATCTCAGAGATCTTTTCCTTTGCGGCTTCAATAACACCCCTCATGGACCTGGTGCAATCGATGACAAAGCATGCATCCACGGTCTTCATGGCAGGTGCCCGCGCAGAAGCCTCGGAGATCGCCGCGTCGAGAGAAGCAGCGGTCTTCTGCTTGAGGGCCACTTTCTGCCTCAGAGGAAGAAAGCGCAGAGCTTGTACAGTTTGGGTACTTGGACGCTGTGTTGTTTTTGGATTTCATCCTTCCCAGTTTTGTGTGGAGAAAGCCAAGGCAAAGTCATGAACCATGCAATAAAAAATGACAAGTTTTCCCACGTCGATGACCGCTAGCTGTATGACAGCCAATGCCCAGGTACTGCATCAGCTGCAGTTGCTTCACCAGCTGATCACATTCCTTGCTACTGAGATCGTCCAGCTTCGGCATTTCGATCAGGGACGACATGACGACCAGCTCACTGGGGCTGTGCAGGATGCGATTTCGGATGATGCAAAGAAACTGTCTCTGAAAATCCGAAAGGGCACCGTGAGCAAAATTCAAAACTTACTGCTGATTGGTTCTACTGGTTGGTTGGTAGGAATCAGCACTCACAACGAGCTACAGGGCACCTGGACGGTACGGTGTTTGTTGGCTGACTGCTACCTCCGGGTGACCTCAGGTGATGTTGAAGCCATGTTGGGCAGTGACCCTTCCAACCAACAAGTTTGGAAGGTCTTGCTGCTTGACGCATCCAAAAGTCTACCTTGCAACCTTTCAAGGGGCATGTTTTGCCACAGCATCTCTCTTCCAACCCATATCTTCACCCACCTCGCTGCATCTGCCAACAACATCCTCCAACCCCATCTACCCACCCAACCAGCAGCAATTCATCAGCTGCAACATCCCCCCCAAGCACCACCACAGGAGCAGCAGCATCCACAGCTTCCCACGGCTTCCCATGGCAGTCCTGGATCTCGTTCAGCAACTTGGTGGCCTTGGCGCGTTCATCACCGGAGCCCTTCAGCGCAGGGCCGTAGGGGTGGAACTCCACCAGCTTCCGCACCAGCTGCATGGCCGCCTTCCTGGGAAGCGGTGCCATGGGGTCAACCCCAAGGGCCACGGGTTGCGTTGCCCCTGGTGGGTCCCTGGGCCCCAGGTGACCATCGGTTTTTCGGTCCCGAGCAGTGGCATTCAACATGCCTCATGTGGGGCTGGTTTGGATTGGTAGGTATCACCAAGTAGTACCAGTGCGCGGTGCCCTGACATCCCTTGATGGTGCTATAAACCTACCTCTTGATCATGTGAAATCTTCGAAACAACAACACTGGAACCATGGTCACAAACGGCGCAAACCTGGCTCATTGGTAGAAGTTCCAACCACCTTTTGATGGTTGTCCATCTGTCCCATGTTAGGTGAATCGCCAGGTAAAGCAAGCAGTCGAGGGAAACCGTGGCCAGCCAACAACCAAACCAACCCAAACCAACCCAACCAGACCCAACCAGACCCAACCCAACCAACCAGCAAGCCAGCCAACCAACCCAACCAACCCAACCAACGAAACCAACCCCTCCAGTCCCACCTCCCCAGATCCGTCCTGGACATGCTGGCCGTGTCCTGCATACGTCGGATGGCCAAGTCCAAGACCCTCGGCCACAGCTCCCTGCGCGATGCAACGGGGCAAGCGTTGGGGATGACCAACGGCAACGGGGTGGGGCTGCGATAGGTACACCTTGGAGGCGGATCATGGGGGTAAGCACATCATGCATGTAGGTTGGATAGATAAATCATAAATCAAACACATGGCTGATGAATTGATTGATCCGAGGGATCAGTCCCAATGTCGAGCCTTTGGCACATGCAAGATCTGATCTATCCAATGTAGTTAGTATCATCATCATTGGACTGGTCTATCGCAATAAATCAGACATCAAATTAGACGTCGCAGTTCCCAAGCGTAGGCGTTTATGGATCCCTGCTAATATGATCAAGACCAACTAGCTAAGAGCCTAGAAACAACCGGAAGACAACAAGAACCCATGATGGCCAGAAGACAGCAATAACACCCACCAACAAACCACCAACAAACCACCAACAAACCACCAACAAACCACCAACAAACCACCAACATCACCAACCAACAGCCCACCCAATCGACCAATAGGATGTGGGCTTTGGCTCTGGCAGCACCCTTCCCCCGCCTGGGCAGCCCGTTGTTGGAGGCCAGGTGGTTCAAGGTCTGCAGCACTCGGTAGCGCACCCACACGCTTTTGTCCAGGAACCGCGTGAACAACGTCTCCAACCTGAAGGACTTGGGCCAAGGTGGGGACAGGCACTGATCCAATGGAGAAGATAGAGTTGCTGGAGTTTTGAGGAAGTGGGTTGGTTGCCAACATCCCAAAATTTTGTCAATATGTCGTCGTCGTCGTCCTCATCATCATCATCATCATCATCATCATCATCATCATCATCATCATCATCATCATCATCATCATCATGATCTCCATCAAAAACGTTGCAGTGTGGACTACACAACTGATCCAGGGTGGCATTGACAGCGGCTGGAAACACCCCCAATAGATCTGTGAATGTTCAGGTTTAGATATCACTCACAGAAACTACTAACGACTTGAAGACATGAAGAAATGGACAAATTGCGAGTCTGACACTGCAGACTACGGCGGCGATTTAGCTGAAAAAAACTGTACAACAATGCTGACTCTCGTCTCCTGCTTTGACAGCTGGCTCGCATGCTGAGCAAGGAACAAGTCATTCTTTGTAGCGGGTGCGAGCGTGAATATGCCACTGCTGCTTTGCACGATCTCCTGCAAGCAGTGTAAAATTGAAGAAACTGGGGTCGCAGCACATCTTTGCTGGGCAAAAAAAGACAATTCTGACCCAACGCTGCATTGAATTTGCGAACCGTATTTCGCGTCAATAAGACGGATCATCATAACCTTTCTCAAAAAATAACTCCAGACATCACATCTACATATGTTACATATCTATGAATTCATATAAAAAAGAAATTGAAAAATGACCTAGAGAAGCTCCACATCTCCATGGTAAGCACGGGGACCAGTCCCCAACGAGTCACCCATCGTCGCGCTGTCCTCGGGATCCGCCGCTGCGGCCGCATCACCCTCCTCGGCTTGCGCGTTGTGGGCACCGCTCGGCAACTTGCGGCCTGGAGCTACAAGGGACCAGCAGCCGAGGGCATCCACCGGAGGGTCCTTCCTGATGAATGACATGGTGTTGTGGTGCATGATTCTTCCATGATCAACATCTTGATGATCATGAGTGCTCATGATTGATCATGAATCACCATCGGCCGAGTCAGCCTCATGATCACCATCATCCAAGTATCAGTCTTCCGGAGATGTTCTCATCAACCATTTTTGGGACACTCCCCAAACTGGTTGATGACATCTGTTCTGGATGCCCAGCTCCTGGGAATTCCGGGGATTTGAACCTCCTGGTTGGGTCCCTACCATACCCACAACTTCTCGGTAGTTTCCTTGACCATTGATGGTTCAGGCTGCAAAGATTCGACCCCATGGAACCCCAAGTGTCACGGCAGAATGTCGGCGGTTGAAGGGTAAGCCGTTTATAGGAATGAATGCTGATAGCCACCAGTGCATCCAGAAAATCTACCACCTGTCATGTGGCTACGATAGCACCATGAGGTCCGTCGATGTCTCGTCCCCAGCCATGGTCAACATTGCCGACCACGCCTCGGCCAAGAATAACAAGAATGAGATAAGAAGTCGTCGAGCCCACAACAAAAGCAGCAACAACAACCCGTGATTAATAAGCGTGCTTTATGGTTAGGAAAGGTTAATCATTGTTAGTCATGGATAGTGATATCAAAAACACGACCGCAACAACAAGAACCAAAACTGGAGAAAGGAAAGTGAAAAAAAACGGCAACAGCAACCACCGCAACAACAATGACAACAACACCCAATGGTGACTGCATTTCACATCCAGTATCGCACACCGCCAGCTGACTCTTTTCTCCCAGTTTCGCTCCACCCCGTAATACGACTCTGGTTCTCTAGCCAAGTGCGGAAAATTGTGGAACTACACCTGGCTGTGTCAAGGAAAAAGTTCTGCTGAAGCTGTTGCACTGGCTAGTTTCGTCTGGAAATCTCACGCTGCCATTCACTGCTCATCATTGCTCCAGAAAGGTTCCAGCAAAAAATGTCAACTTTGAGATGCGCCGCCGCCAAAAGACTGCAGGAAGAGGGCATGGAAAGAGTGAGCCCCGTTGGGTTGGCGTTCTTGCAAACGCTCATGGCATGACTTTGCTGCTGCAAAGGACCAAAACACAGAACCACAACTCTGCATCGGCTTCGCTGACGGCTCTAACGTCAAGGTCTTCTGGTCTCCCAGTGGCACTCTCTGCCCCAAGGCACGGGGACTTTCCCCGCAGCATCTTTGGGAGCAAGCTCCCTGTGTGTTCGCTGCGTGGCCATGCTTTTCCTGCCCTCCAAAAACTGCAAGGTCCAAAATGGTCAAACGCAAACTTCCAAACCAAAAAATGTACCAAACTCCAACATTGCCGCGGCCAACAGAAAATCTGCTGCCATTCGAGCTGTCGCACAAGCTGCCGCTATCACGTCCGGCTCCTGCATGGAAACGTCACACTGTCATTCAATCCTCATCATTGATTCAATCATTGATCCAGAAGGGTTCCAGCAAAAAATGTCAACTTTGAGATGCGCCTCCGCCAAAAGACTGCAGGAAGAGGGCATTGAAAGAGTGAGCCCCGTTGGGTTGGCGTTCTTGCAAACGCTCATGGCATGACTTTGCTGCTGCAAAGGACCAAAACATGGAACCACAACTCTGCATCGGCTTCGCTGACGGCTCTAATGTCAAGGTCTTCTGGTCTCCAGTGGCACTCTCTGCCCCAAGGCACGGGGACTTTCCCCGCAGCATCTTTGGGAGCAAGCTCCCTGTGTGTTCGCTGCGTGGCCATGCTTTTCCTGCCCTCCAAAAACTGCAAGGTCCAAAAGGTTGAATGCAAACTTCTTAACCAAAAACTGTACCAAGCTCCAACATTGCCGCAGCCAACAGAAAATCTGCTGCCCGTCGCACAAGCTGCGGTTATCTCGTCCGGCTTCTGCATGGAAACGTCACACTGTCATTCAATCCTCATCATTGCTCAAGCAAAGTTCCAGGAAAAAATGTCAACTTTGAGATGCATCTCCGCCAAAAGACTGCAGGAAGAGGGCATTGAAAGAGTGAGCCCCGTTGGGTTGGCGTTCTTGCAAACGCTCATGGCATGACTTTGCTGCTGCAAAGGACCAAAACACAGAACCACAACTCTGCATCGGCTTCGCTGACGGCTCTAACGTCAAGGTCTTCTGGTCTCCCAGTGGCACTCTCTGCCCCAAGGCACGGGGACTTTCCCCGCAGCATCTTTGGGAGCAAGCTCCCTGTGTGTTCGCTGCGTGGCCATGCTTTTCCTGCCCTCCAATAAAATGCAAGGTCCAAAAGGTTGAATGCAAACTTCCAAACCAAAAACTGTACCAAGCTCCAACATTGCCGCGGCCAACAGAAAATCTGCTGCAATTCAAGCTGTCGCACAAGCTGCCGCTATCACGTCCGGCTTCTGCATGGAAACGTCACACTGTCATTCAATCCTCATCATTGATTCAATCATTGATCCAGAAGGGTTCCAGCAAAAAATGTCAACTTTGAGATGCGCCTCCGCCAAAAGACTGCAGGAAGAGGGCATTGAAAGAGTGAGCCCCGTTGGGTTGGCGTTCTTGCAAACGCTCATGGCATGACTTTGCTGCTGCAAAGGACCAAAACACAGAACCACAACTCTGCATCGGCTTCGCTGACGGCTCTAACGTCAAGGTCTTCTGGTCTCCCAGTGGCACTCTCTGCCCCAAGGCACGGGGACTTTCCCCGCAGCATCTTTGGGAGCAAGCTCCCTGTGTGTTCGCTGCGTGGCCATGTTTTTCCTGCCCTCCAATAAAATGCAAGGTCCAAAAGGTTGAACGCAAACTTCCAAACCAAAAACTGTACCAAGCTCCAACATTGCCGCAGCCAACAGAAAATCTGCTGCCCGTCGCACAAGCTGCGGTTATCTCGTCCGGCTTCTGCATGGAAACGTCACACTGTCATTCAATCCTCATCATTGCTCAAGCAAAGTTCCAGGAAAAAATGTCAACTTTGAGATGCATCTCCGCCAAAAGACTGCAGGAAGAGGGCATTGAAAGAGTGAGCCCCGTTGGGTTGGCGTTCTTGCAAACGCTCATGGCATGACTTTGCTGCTGCAAAGGACCAAAACACAGAACCACAACTCTGCATCGGCTTCGCTGACGGCTCTAACGTCAAGGTCTTCTGGTCTCCCAGTGGCACTCTCTGCCCCAAGGCACGGGGACTTTCCCCGCAGCATCTTTGGGAGCAAGCTCCCTGTGTGTTCGCTGCGTGGCCATGCTTTTCCTGCCCTCCAAAAACTGCAAGGTCCAAAAGGTTGAATGCAAACTTCTTAACCAAAAACTGTACCAAGCTCCAACATCGCCGCTGCCAACAGAAAATCCGCTGCCACTCAAGCTGTCGCAGAAGCAGCCGCTATCACGTCCGGCTTCTGCATGGAAACGTCACACTGTCATTCAATCCTCATCATTGATTCAATCATTGATCCAGAAGGGTTCCAGCAAAAAATGTCAACTTTGAGATGCGCCTCCGCCAAAAGACTGCAGGAAGAGGGCATGGAAAGAGTGAGCCCCGTTGGGTTGGCGTTCTTGCAAACGCTCATGGCATGACTTTGCTGCTGCAAAGGACCAAAACACAGAACCACAACTCTGCATCGGCTTCGCTGACGGCTCTAATGTCAAGGTCTTCTGGTTTCCCAGTGGCACTCTCTGCCCCAAGGCACGGGGACTTTCCCCGCAGCATCTTTGGGAGCAAGCTCCCTGTGTGTTCGCTGCGTGGCCATGCTTTTCCTGCCCTCCAAAAACTGCAAGGTCCAAAAGGTTGAATGCAAACTTC